>OZ035956.1:19525824-19762380 GCA_964034955.1 Orchesella flavescens | reverse complement strand
CTCCTTAAATGTCTTTTAAAAATGCGTTTTTGCATTCATTAAACTATGAGCTAGTTGCTTAAAATAATATCCTAATCTCAAAGAAAGTTGCACATGAGCCAAAAAAAAACGTAGTTACTTAGTTCTTCTTATCATTCTCACTTTAGGTCGCACACAAATCCTCATCATCATCACATCATATCATAATCTTATCTTGTAGAGGTTGGAGATGTAGATTTGATTTAAATGCACTCGATTTAAAAATTATTATTATTATTATTTTGTGCAACAATAATATAACAACAATGATTGATGATTAAAATAATTATTTATTGCACATTTAATTTTTTTATTGGTTTAGTCAGTAAAATTAGCAAATATTATTTCTCCACCTAATCTTCTTTTCCCTGCTCTTAAGCTGCTTTTTTCTCTCTATTCAATCGGGGTTTTTTTATGGAGAAGTTAAAATATATATATTTAATACTTATTGCTGCCCTTAGAACACGGAGATATGGAAAGACTGGGATGGAATGGGAATGGAAGGAATGAAATGGAATGGATATAAAGTAACTAAAAGTGAGTGCTTTTTTAGCAGCCCTGTTTTAAACAACAAGTAAGTACACACACACGGAGTGAGTACGGTGGTGGTAGTAAAGTAAGTTGTATAAGTAGTAGTCGGTCGCTGCTACTAGCAAGCTAGTGGATGGTGGCTCTTGGTGGAGTAAGGAAAGGAAAGGAATATAAGGATGGATGGATATTGTGTTTGGTTTGGTTGTACCAAAATACGCACGCACATGTATCTCGGAAAAAAGAGTATAAAAGTTTTTGAGTAGAGGAAAAGCACAATATCTGAAGATTTCATGCACCCAAGACCCAAACCCAAACTACACTATGCTTTTTTAGCTCCCTTTACCTTATGTATACAATGTATGTAAGTGCATATATATGTGTGTTTGTGTCATCATCATCATCATCATGGGCTGGGATGTAACTAGAACTTTATAGAGCTGTGCTGTTCATATGTCTGCCTCTACTCGATGCGGTGATCCAATTATGATCCGATAGGTTACGAAATGAGATTAATTTAAATTTTGGGGTAACTTACCATCGGCCTTTATATTGGAATTCCGGGGAGTTGATCTTTTTAATCATATTCAAAATCATAAGCCACCTTTATGAAACTTTTTTGAAGCTGAAATTAATTTTGCACTGCATTTTGGTCTGGTATTAAAAACTGAATTCGTTCAAAATTCAGCTACCTCATCACATCCGTTTTCCAGCCTTGCATGGAGTTGGAGTGGAGTCTCGACTTGATGTCGTGTTGTGCCTTCACTTTTATGTAGGTTTTGTGTTTTGTGGATATGCCGAATACAGAATGGATGAATGTGTTTATAGTATGGCAGTGACTGGTGGTGGCTGATGTTCTTTCATCTCTATGAATGGAATATCTCTTGAGGTAACCTTATTCCTAAAAATCAGTTCAAGTAGAAGTTGCATGTTTTATCTCTTATCTATTGGTTGCTAGTTCGTGGAGTCCGACTGCAGCAACGTGGTTGGTTGTATGAACGTAGTACGTGATCTGATCTGATGTATTTAGAATGTAGATTTGTATATATAGTGTAGGTTTCAGCAGTTCTAAAAACTCAAAAGGCAACTTTCTAGGTACATGTCTCATTTGAATTGGAGCGAAAGTTGTAGAAAAACTATCTGATCTGATGGTCATTCCGTTCTAATGTCTTACGCCACACTTCAATGATCATCAATATCATCATGCACTTTGCAATTGCAAACATCGCAATAATTCCAACCTTACAAAAAACAATGCTGAATGATGAAATATGTCTCAATTTTTCTAGAAGAATGTAAAAAAAATCATTGTCATATAATCCGAAGTCTAGTTCTGATTGAATGTCAAAGTCGTAAAACCTTTGTGGAATACTTCAGATAAGATAATATGATGCAATAAATACCACTCCCATTTCATTTGCTCATTCGATACATTCCTTTTTCTCAAACAGGTAAAATAATTGATCAAAGCAAGTAACATTGCATCATTGGAAACAAAAAAAATTTACGCGAAGACATACCAGGTATCATGCTTGATTTGGAACTAGTCACTAGTAATAAACTTTCCAGTTCCATACCTATTCCTATTGGCCAGAAATCAGTACCAGTGCCTTTCCAATTTGACGCTTTGATCTGGTCAATTAAGAATGCATGACAAAGTCACATCCCAAAGGTGTGTATATTGTGGTGCCACCCGCATAGTATCTCCATCTGCCCTATTTTCTGCATTGCATAATACCAACCATAGGCTGCTACTTGCATAGCAAGAATGTGTTCATATTCTTGTCCTTTGTCTTCTATGCTACATGCTCCGCTTCTCTTTCAACAGAAGCTTCAATGCACTCTATCTCGCTCTTGGCTGGATTCTGGATAGTTCTTGGAAGTGAGTGTGGAGTTCCGAGTTGTTTTTGAACACTGCCTGTAGAGTGCATAACACTTTCCAATTCCTGACAGCGTCCAAAAACGTGCCTGTTTCCAGCGTATCAGCTGACTTCAGTTCCGGCATTAAGCATGTCATGTTATTGTTTACTTGCGGTGTAGAGTGGTTGATGTAAGAAGCTCATCTCTAAGCCTTCACCACTGCTACAAATAATTGTTATGTAACAATCAACCGTGTCAGTGAAAGTGCTTCATTGCAATTTTTGTGCAAACTTTTAATCAAGTGAAAATGGCATCCTGTGCTTGTGCTCCCTTATCTGTCACGGGCCTGATCCAGCGCAGCTTGAAAGTGTCAAAATGCTTTCGCCCTCAGATAACAATTGCGAGTAGATATCTTCCGCTTTCCTCTCACCACAGAAGCTATTCCCAATCAGCTAAGAAACCGGTGGAAATTGTTAATGGGGATGTAAACTTTGCCATTACACCATCAACCACCATTTTAGATGGACAAACTTACCCCAAAGACGACTTTACCAATGTCAACGAAAAGATCCTGTCGTATACTTCTCGTAAACTACATCTTCAGAAATATAATCCTCTGTGTCACATCAAAAGAAGAATCGTTGACTTCATGTACAAGGAATTCCCAAGTCGAACCAGAAGTCCTTTGTTTTCAGTATTCCAAGATTTGAGTCCAGCAGTATCAATCGAACAAAATTTCGACTCCCTTCTAATTCCCAAGGACCACCCTTCTCGCAACAAATCTGATTGTTACTACCTAACAAGAAACCACCTTCTTCGTGCTCACACCAGTGCTCATCAAGTTGAGCTGATGCGATCCGGCTTAAATAACTTTCTCGTGATTGGTGATGTCTATCGTCGGGATGAAATTGATAAAAGTCATTTCCCAGTGTTTCATCAGGTGGAGGCTGTACGGTTATGTGGCCTTCACGACGTTTTTCCAGATGAGAACATTGCCAGAGAGCTGAAACTCTTTGAGAAGGGAAAGTGTGAGAGGACTCCGGAGAAACAAGAATCTCACACTGTAGATGCCGTTATGATGATGTCTAGTGCACTACAGACCACCCTGATCAAGCTAGTCCAACATCTATTTGGAAAAGGCAAGTTGTATGAGCATTTTATTTAGGAAACCAGAAACCGGAAGACTTTTCTCCTATTCTCCTTTCTCCGTGTTTGTATATGTAGCTCTATAGCTGCTTTTCACAATGGTTATACCTACTGCCCTGTATATCTGCCTGCAGGTACTTATGTGTAATGTATTGAATCAGTCATCATCAGATCCTCAATAATACGAGTAGCTTTGAAACTGATAGAACTTCTATCTTTTGAATGTGGCACTGCTCATATATTTTGTAGCTGTTTGTATGAAGCAAAAACTTTTTTTATCCAATGTGGATAGTTATATTGTGATCCATGGAAGAAAGTTGAGGCTGAAAGCCTTTTTTCATACCACTAAACTATGTACATGCATTCCAATCCCTTTTTCGTTTCCTCCTCAAGATGAACGGTGTGCTTTTAGCTCATCCCATTTACGCTCCCCATTTCTTCTTTTTTTCTGGCAAAGGCGAAAGTCTATGTCGAGTCGATCCTATATTTTATCTTCTTACTTCTTCGAAATGGCAATCCTAAACATATTGTAGGGCTAGAACCGTGTCGGCAGCTTTGATTGATTGATTGATGTTATTGAGCGTAAGGATGGATAGACCACCTAATGGATTGAATCTGGATGCACATATCTAATGTACATATATGGATGTATGCAATATCCATATGTTTAGTTTAGCAGCAGGAAAACGAGTACCAAGGTGGTGGTATTATTGAATAATACTACTATGCATCACATCACAGCCAAAGCATGCTAGAAAAGCTATATGAACATTCTTTCACGAGAACTTTCTTTCTGCACAGCTTTTTTTTTACATGTGAAGCGAGAAATTTCATTTGAGTTTTTTTCTTTCTATTTTTTTTCTTACGTACAGATGTAGAAACGCGATGGGTGGAGACATTTTTCCCATTTACACATCCATCATGGGAATTGGAGGTGAACTACAACGGAGAGTGGTTGGAAGTCCTTGGATGCGGTATTATGGAACAAAGCATTCTGCAAAACGGTAAAAAGCTTCCTTTAACTTTTTAACTTTGCTGGCCCTTGTTTGTAGAATGGAATCTATCATGATTTAGATATGGTTGCTTGACTTGTGTGTACTTTATGTGTTTGTGACTTTCTCAATGCTTTTGAAGTTCCTAAATAAGATTCATCCATTCAGTGCACGCCTATGGCTATTGTGTTTGTATAGCGGATGAATGAACAGTAACAGTATATGCGAGCATGAGCATGTACATAGATACATGATACATATATAATACTTTCTCCCACTGTATACTTTGTAACAATTCAATGTGTCCTCGTTTGTTCTACTCCGTTGTAATGTTGTATGTGTTGATGGACCCATCACATTGATTGTGCGTTTAATTTGATTTCCCAACGATGTTCTCATTCCATATAGCTGGGGCAGGGGAGAAGATTGGATGGGCATTTGGACTGGGGCTGGAGCGGCTAGCGATGAAACTTTACCAAATTCCGGATATCAGATTATTTTGGAGTGTTGACAGTGGAGTTGTTCATCAGTTCAAAGTGGATGATCCGTATGCTCCAATCATTTACAATGTAAGCACTTGCTTAAAAAACTTTTTTCTTTATTGAACGACAACTTCCCTTTCGATACGCTTCAGTTTGGCCAGTATACTGCATTATTGACATTTTTATACTCTTCCCGTTGTTTGTCATTCTTTTGCTGGTTAAATTACAGATCAAAGTCTGTTTGCTACTGAGAATATTTTTAGGTGATAGTTATAACACAATTTAATTTCTAGACGCGTCTCAACGGGCGGGTTGTAGTTAAAAAATTTGTGAAAATATTTTATAATAATATTCACTGCACTACTTTCTTCTTTCAGTTTCTCATTAGTTTCCATTCCCCGTTTCTGCTATAGGCACCTTTCAAGACATGACTAGATTGTGCTAGCTTGGTAGGAAATAGGAACGAAGAATCAAGTCAAATGAAGAAATTTCCATTTTGGTGAAAACTATGCGGGTGCACAATTTTCTTGTAATGTTTGAGCAACTTTCTTTTCCATTTCCATTTCATTTGTGCACTATCAAAAAGTCGGACTTTTGAGTATAATACTATTAATGTATATTCTATGTATATATATGTGTACTGCTCTTGCTCCTTCTCGTGTATCATACCTAAATGCATGGTTAGTCCACCGTGAGTGAGCAATAGTTTAAGAAACCGAATTCCATTTTCACTTGCCTTTTCCACTTTGTCCTGCCACCATGATTCTCATTTCCTTTTTATTTTAGTGTAACTCAATTGAGTTTTATAGCCTTGTGTGTCTTGCCTTGTATGACGAACGGCAAACTAAGTAAGAACTTGTAATGGAAACTGAGTAAAAAAAGAATCGTATGAAAACGCGTCCCTTTGTAATGATTTATATCCGTCGTGTGACGAGGTCTCTAATCCCTCGTTTTCCGAAAGACGGGTTTGATTGAAGGATTTTAAATAGGTTGTAAAGGGTCTAGGGAATTCAAAAGGGAAACTAACTGTCGTTCCATTTCATTTTTTCTACTTTTTTCGATCCCTTGTTGATCCACATTCACTACTTGTAACTTTTTTTTTCTAGCCTGTGAGCCAATATCCACAATGTAAGAACGATATAAGCTTTTGGCTTCCTGAAAATGCTACTTTCTCCAGCCCAGACTTTTATGACTTGGTCCGATCTATCGGAGGAGAACTGGTAGAGCAGGTGAGCCCATTTTCCAACAATTTACATAAAATTTTCATTACACTATAGAGATGGTAAGATGGATTTTATTGCATATGTTTGAAAGAAAATGGTAACATGCAAATCGTCCTTTGCCAGTTTTGTCAAACCCAAAATGGAGTATGGGAAAAGGTAACGAAGGAAGTAATTTTAAGTGGTATTTATGGTTCCATTAGGTGTCTTTGGTTGATGAATTTTATCATAAAAAGAAGCAACGATGGAGCCACTGCTACCGCATTGTCTACCGTGATATGAGCAAGACGTTAACGCAGGAGGAAGCTAATGTTATCCATTCAGCGATTGAGCAAGCAGCAGTTAAAAATTTAAGAGTGGATATTCGATAATGGCTAAACTTGATAATAAAAGTTGTATGTTCGTTTCATTAATCTTTAGTGTGTCGTTCATTTAATTACCCGGCCTTTGCGCAAAAATTACGAAATCCTAGTCATATTATCTGATGGGATTCAAAGAGATTGGATACATTTATTTTTCCAAACTTTTGTTCATATATGTTTGGTCGCTCATTTTGGCTTCGATTTTTCACTGTACCAAAATATTTGTAATCATACGAGTATAGTTTTTTTTATAAAACCTTAAATCTGAACTACTTTTTCGTAACTATCATATATAATCAATATACAATATCATGTATGTATATTTAGTATAATATATTATCTATAAAGGAAGAGTATAAGCAACAGGAAATTAGGATTTTACGCACTTTCCTAATGTCCTAAATATATTTCTATACCTACATGTCTTTTCATTTTCATTACATTTCTGTCGGAATCCTTCTAGTAGACAAGAAGATGCATATTTGTCAATTGACTCAACTACCAAATACGGAATGTAGAGAAAAGTAACACAGTTTTATTTCCGCCCAGAAAAGTCTACAAAGAAAAACTCTTTAAATGATGTCTGATGTGAGAAAACGGGCATACGAATGAACTGAAAGTGAAAGAACAGATGTATAGAACGCTGGTGTGAGTGAAGTTATGGAGAAAGTAAGTGTGCAGCAGTTGGAGATGAGAGAAAAGAGTTTGTGTGTGTTTGAGTCTGAGCTGGCATTGCTTTGGAGAAAGACCTGAATATGTAAAGGGCTAGAAAAAGTCAGTATGAGATTGGGCTCCTAGAGGAGCAGAGTAGACAGCACTCTGCTTTCCTTTTAAGGCATTTACTATTTACAAAGCAGATTCTATCGAGAGAAAAAAAATAGTACTAGCAGCTTTTGCTTTGAACATATAGTCATGTTAAAGCTCCTTTAAAGTCTCAAACTTGGGTTTTCACTGGGAAAAGCCGTTTCATCTTACGATTTTGAACTTTTTACCAAGAAACTGCCACAAATAAAAAAAATTCCAGTTATCATTTTCTATGAAGCCAAATGTACTTTTGGGTAGTAAGAAAGTGTAGGTGAAAGTCATTCGTTTTGGTTTTAGCACGTGGTGCTATGTTCTGGGTGCTTAGCTTTCTGCTACCTTTTATGAGACCAAAGTTCCTCATCGTCGTCACATATATCTGGTGCTGGCAGGTGGTTAAATAATGTGGCTCTTTAATGGTGTACGCTTCATCGGACAACGTCGTTAGTTACTGTGTGTATTGCTTTCTCTGTTTCATGTGGAATGTCAAGGCTTAGTTTTTTATGTGGGTCCAACTCTATTTTCTTACTTTTCCCCTTTCCACTATAGGACAAGACAAAGTTCAACCAAAAACCAACTAAACCAAGTAGAAACCCACAAAAGAAAATCATTTAAAGCTGGGCAAAGCTCTCTCTCCCTCTCTCTCTCTCTCTGCTCTGACACAGAGTTAAAATATGAAAAATGATTGGGGCAGCTACTAGCTTGCAATTTAATAATAATTCTTTACTTACTTCATCATCCACTACTAGTTCTGGCTTTGATCAGAAGACTAGGTAATGTGTGTGAGTGAGGCATGTTGCGGTCGTCGAAGGCCGCCATGGACGATGAGCTCAAACAGGTCTCCCAAAGACCTCGAGGAGAAACAGAGGTTAGTGGGAGTCAAAGCTCAAATTCAGGCTCTAATAATCCTTCCGCTACAACTATTTCTACTGCTATTCCTTCAGCAACTAGTAGTATCTCAAACAAAGCTTACGCCACCCTCAAGGGTTTTAAAAAGTTCCCTCACGACTCTAACCAACCACGAAAACCTGAGCCCCCAACAAGGGAATCATCCTCCGCATCAGTTGCTGCAATCTCAGCAACACCTCTTACCCATGTGGCTATGGCTCAAGGTGCATTTCCTAAGGGACATGTTCACCTCACTTCGGCTGATTTACTTGTGCATCCACAACCTCATCATGAGACTTTGGTTAGTGGTATTGTTAAGAGTGGTGGTATTGGTAGTAGTAGTAGTTCAAGTGCTACATTCCATGGCCCTTCTTCAGGTCTGCAACAACAACAGCGTGTCCAGCCAATGGCTCTCGGCTCGTCGGGCATTGTTGATGCTCCTGAAGAATGGGTTCTTCACACGTCGTGTCAAGGTGAATCTAGTGAGTTGCTACGAGAGTGTTGCCTCCAGTCAGAGTCCAGATCGGACGATAGTTACCCTGTCCATTTGTCCCCTACGTGTAATACAGATAGCATCCATCTTCAACAACAACAGGGTCACTTACTCCATGGTGGTGGTGGTGGAGCCTCGTCCATGGTGGAAGCCACGGGGAATCCTAATAGTTCTTCCTTGATTTTTAATATAATGGCAGACCCCCCCACTCTATCCTCACCCATCAATCCTTCGCATATCGCTAAAGCTATTTGTCCACCACCACCATCTGATAGTGAAATAGGCACTTTGTCTCGACATCATCCTTGGCCATCGGAATCTCATCATTCCCCATCTCAGGTACATATTATGCCACTATCCATAGTATCCATACAATATGCAGCTGAGCTCGTGAGCTTAAGAAATATCAACATATTCAGCATAAGCAATTACATTTTCAGCTAATTTTTTATACTGAATAATATTAAAACTCCCATTATTCGTAGTTATATATTATTATTGTAATTATAGCTAGTTATTAAAGTTGACTTTCCCTTTTGGATAAGTCCATTTCGATAGTTTTTTCTCTCGATCCGCTCGATAGATCCCCTCCAGCTAATTACTTTATGTATGAGGAATTTTTTTCGTTATACTAGATTAGATACATGTGAAGATAGATACGCAGAGGTTAGAGGTATGGAACGTGATGATGGGAACCCCCTGCTCCTTCATTTCTCTTTTCTTTTACTTTAGCAGACAGGCATTGATCTCTCAACCTCAATTAATCCCAGCCAATCTGTTCATCCTACAACCCCTAAAGTTAATTTACAGCAAAAGCAACAGAGTTGGGGAAAGGATATGGATTTAGACCTTATTCTGCCAGCTCTCGAATCATCCAAACTTTGGTCTGCTCAACAGCATCAGCATCAACCTCTGTCCGCCACATCTTCCTTTTGTCAGGTGAGTGAAAGCTTTAACATGAAAAGTGTAATTGGGGGTAAGGTGAAAAGAAATCATTTTCAAAAGCATGATTTTCATCATTAGCTCGTATCATTCTGTGACACTTTGTCTTTGTAAACGTAAATTACCTTCATTTATCTCATTTCAACCCATCTATTTCTTTTCGCTTTCATTATGTGTGACTCAACAAATCTTCCGTCCATATGGCAAACTCTCATCGGGACATCGATCCTATATACCTACAGAGGTAGAGTTAGAGGCAGACTTTAATTTGAAGGGAAAGGTTGATATAACTTTCCCCATATATATAAAAAGGAATTTAGAACATATAACATATAAGAATAAGCTTGTGTCTGATTAAATGCGTTCATATATAAAGAATACATTTGTCCGGCGTACTGTTATGTACTCCCCAACATAATGATTTCATCATTTTACGCAGTATCATGTGTAGTGTTATGGTTGGCCCTTATGAAAGTCTGCAGTAACCAAAAGTCTTTAGAAATTGAGCTGACAGTGAATGAACTTTGTAGCTTTAATATGTCGTCCTGTCAGTCTTATAACGAAATGAGTCTAAAGAGAAAAAAGACTTTACATTTACGCATTATTCTACCCTACATAACATATTGTGTTGTGTCCTATATATGTAGGTCTTATCATCACATCACGACTGTCCCTTGAAAAGAAAGTAGATTGGAGGCAGAGACGGATTGCTTGTAGGATGACTATCGCACCTTGAAATAGACTTGTTCATACGTTCCATCTCTACGATAAGTTTACATAAAAAAAAGTTCAAGACAGACAAAATGATGAGTAGCTTTCGCCGCCCTTTTTATCGGCTATCCAATGATTTCTGAGTTGGATATAAGAGAGAAATAATTGCAATGTGAGTGAGTTGAAATTAGGGTTTATTGTGCGGAAAGACATAAAGGTGCGATCGGGAGCAAAAGGTTGACGTGAGAAGGAAACATTTGGCTATATCCTGCATTGTACCTTCCTCCCTGATACAGAATTGCCAACACTCAAAAGGATATTTATTTTCTTCGAAGCATACTTAAAACCCCCATCTTTCTCTCTCCCCACATTTCTTTCGCCTTCTGAACTTTACTTATTCCCTAGCGGTATAGCAAACAGATAGATAGGTATTTAAAGTTTATAGTAGCAAGCCAATAAACCCTATTACAATTAATGGAAAAAGCTATCAGACATCGGGGCAATAAACATATTATTTGAGAATGGGTACATGCATTGTTGGAATTCCGGGGAAAGGAGCAGAGCAGGTTCTGTAGTCAGACAACGGAAAGTCAATTTGATTAGTTCATTCTGATTCAATGACTTTTAATTCGGGAGGAAACGGGTTTTATCTTTTGAAATTGTGTTTCGGAACCCAAGAGCTCAACGCTCAAGTGAGTTTGGAACATGCACTCTACACATACACATTTGTATTACTATTGAATATGAATGTGTCTGCGTGTCTTACGGTAACAGAATCAAAGAACAATGGTGTTACAGCATTTGTTGAACATGAAGCTAATGAGAAGCATATCGTTTTTCAGTTTGTCAATGGATATTGTAGCTGTAGCCTTTTAGGTACTCTACTTATAGCACTTCAAAGATGCTGGTTCTTGGTGGTGCAGCATTTGCCCATACCTTTACCATTTATCGAATCTTACACAATTCCTCGGCTACTTACAGTCGAGGTCATAAATATACGGAATTCTTACTTGCATTGTTTGACACCGTTAATTAAGACAATTAATTTTTGACTTTCTACACGATTTGAGATGATAAACAATCCTCATTTAATGGGCTTCCAGATGACGTGCCTCTTGGCCCATCAACTAAAGACGCGCCAGCAAAAACAGCATAAACATTGCATGACTTCAAAATTTTGGTGGTCAAAAATGTACAGAATTTTAGAGTAAATTAATTTTACAACAAAATTTTAATATTTTGTGTGACATTCCTTAGCTGCAATTACTGCCTAGAGTCTTCGGAGTATTGAGAAGTCTAGTACTTGCTTTACATAAGCTCCAATCACATCCAATCTTCTATAGTGGCCCCTTGAAGTTGGATGAGATTGTGTGGGTGGAGGGGTTTGTTCTTGAACCTATATGCCCGAAATGTTCCAAGGATACTCAATGGGATTTGTGTCAGGGGGCTAGGAAGGCTATCCAGAACATCTACCTTCTACTTTCGGAACAATCCCTGCAAAAGTTTTGACATGAACTTGGAATCTTTGTTCTGGTTGAGGGTAACCCCTTTCTCCAGACCCATTTTTCTTGCAGATACATGCAAATTTTGCTCACAAATGTCCAGGTAGGTGAATCGACACATCGTTGTCGGAACAAGCGAAAGATTTCCTACACAGGAAGCTGTCATACACCTCCATATCATGATTTTCCTTGTAGTTTGGCACCAAGTCAAAGGTACCATGCTGAGAGAATTTTTGCCGATTTTAGGCCTATCAACTAATCTCACCCGTGCTTCACGATTTTGGAAGGAAGATTGGTTTTTTGGCCACTAACGATGCTCAAAGTGTGTGAGGAAGCCGTGAGAACAATTTAAATCGAATTGTGTTGCGCCAACTGTAAAACACGGGTGCGTTAGTTGGTAGGGTTAAAATTGACAAAAATCCTCTCAACATGGTACTTATGACTTGGTGCCTAACTTCAAGGAAAATCATAATCTGGGGGTGTATGATAGCTTTCTGTGTAGGAAATCTTTCGCTCATTCCAACAACGATGGGTAGATTCACCTATCGGGACATTTGTGTGCAAAATTTGCGAGGAAGCCGTAAGGAAACTAGGTCTGGGAAAATGGTGCACCTCTCCCAGAACAAAAATTCCAACTTGATGACAAAACTTTTGCAGGGATTGTTCCGAAAGTAGAAGGTAGATGTTCTGGGTATCCTTCCTAGCCCTCGGACACAAATCCCATTGAGTTTCCTTGGAATATTTCGGAAATAAAGGTTCGAGAACAAATCCGTCCACCCACGCAACCTCAGTGAACTTTAAGGAGCCCTCAAAAAGAATGGAATGGGATTATAGCTTATGTAAAGCAAGTAATAGTCTTCTTAATGCCCCGATGACTCCAGGCAGTAATTGCAGCTAAGGGATGTCACACAAAATATTAAAATTTTGTTGTAAAATTAATTTACTCTAAAATTCTGTATATTTTTGACCACCAAAATTTTGAAGTCATGCAATGTTTATGCTGTTTTTGCTGGCGCGTCTTTAGTTGATGGGCCAAGAGGCACGTCATCTGGAAGCCCATTAAATGAGGATTGTTTATCATCTCAAATCGTGTAGAAAGTCAAAAATTAATTGTCTTAATTAACGGTGTCAAATAATGCAAGTAAGAATTCCGTATATTTATGACCTCGACTGTACATAACCGCCCTGTTTGTCCGTCTGCCCGCAAATGCTTGGAATGTGTTTAAATATTATTTGTATTTAATTAGTTAATTGACACTATACCAAAGTGCTATATACTAAACAAAAATTTAGGATTCTAAGATGTTCTTATAAAATAAAGTATAAATTTTGGATGATGCGCTTAATCTAATGTAATCAACTCGATTCATTTCAACACACAACTGCTTCCTGTTCTTTCCCTCTTTTCATACATTACAATAAATTGGTTCCGTAAGCTGCAGTTTCTAGTTTACCTTGTAGTTTTTTTTCAGCACTGAGTAACACAACATGTATGGTACAATCAACATTTAGCTTTTTTACTGCAAACTTAAGGTAGTCAACAATATCAATCCTTTGGAATAGTAGGTGGACCTCTGGATTCTGTGTAAGAAGAAAACGGAGTGTACTTACGCAATTCCATTCCTTTAGATTAGAAGCCACCATGAATCCGTGGAAGCGTGTGTAATGATGCATAAAGAATGTGTAGATTTGAACAAATGGATGTAATCTAGCCAGGAAACAATGTTCATGGAGGTCGGAGAGGCTTCCCACAAAGCAATCCCGTTTCTGACTCCGTTACATTATAAATGTACTGCTGGTGTTACGAGAAGAGTACATACTTCACATTATATAGAAAATATACAGAAAATTCAAAGCAAAACTGGGCTGGCTGGGTAGTAGTAAAGTAAATGCAGTGTATATAAAAGGAGTAAAGGGATCTACTACGGTTCTTCTGACCTGACTTGACTGAAGCATTCCTTACCTTTTTCTTTGGCATGTATACGACGGATGGAAGACATGAGCTGGAGTGAAGTGATTCATGCAATTTCTATTAGCTTCCACTTCTTCACAATCTCAAGGATTTACTAAAAGATCGAGTGTTTTACCAAAAGGAGGGAAAAAATAACTATGAGTGAGTGAATTTTCTCTGTGAGTATTTCTTCACAAAGCTCCCTACTTTCTGAATATCGTTCACTCGATGCGGAAGAGAACCGGAATGTGAATGGACGACTGGGTAAAAATGTTGAGCCGCAGTGTATAAATTATTGTTGAAGAAATTGTCCTCCCTAATGCAAGTAAAAGTATATCCACAATTTCAATGATGGTTACGACCGCTGACGACCGACGACTCTAGGCTTTCAAAAATATGGAATAGCTGCTGAGGCAATGGCAGGTCGATTTTGCTGCTTCCTGTCATTGTGAAAGGTGTCTACCTTTAATCCTTTGGGTCGACATTAAGAAAATCGTCTTAATTCCATCATCTTCTTCATTTTCCTTCCCCAACTCAGATCCTTTTCAGAAGGAGAATGAATTATTCGGAGTGTACGGCCACTTCATAATTATCAGCATTGCATCAATTCTTTGAAACCTCGAGCTTAAATTTATCATAGCATCGACTTGAAAAACAGAAGGGACTATAATGTAATACTTCCCATCAAGCATAATGTAAAAGTATATTACAAAGAGAAAAATAAATAAGTTTCGCCATCTTATGTAATGTAATCATTCGAGTGTAACCTAAATGCATATAAATTGGAAGGCTAACATGTCGGAAGAGAATCGCTTTTGCTTGTGATGTAATAATGATGGAAAATTATAGCTTCGTTTTGACCACCTATTTTAATGGGAAACAGATATATATAAAAGTAAAAGGTAAAAACTGTTGATAGCGGAAAAGCGTTGTGTGTGTATCCTACCGTCAGAAGAGTTTTAGACCCTTTTTGATAGAACCACACAAGGGTCAAATGCTCACCTGCTGTGACTTTGATCAATTCTCGATGGGAACGTAAGAAAAGGAACAGACAGAAAGACAGACAACCTGCCACACAAATATGTATGAGGGCACGTAATACATTATATCAGAGTGGCACCATGCATAACATCTAGCAGCAACTATACGAATGGGAAAAGTGGAGAAGGATCGAAAGCAAAGGGGAAATGATTAATGAAATGAGAAAATCTTGGGGATTATTTCTCGTCTTGGTTATGTTTTGCTCTCTCCCATTAAATTCATTCTTGGAGGCTTCCTCTAGACTAAATAATAGTTACGAAAGGTTTTATGCTCCTTATGCCTTGCTTACTTACTATGTATAGAGCCTGCCATATTCCATCTTTTCACCGTCCTTCTATTCAAGTTTAAAACAAAATGCTTTTACCAACTATACCCACTTCTCATACAGAGATCCACACCACACCGCAACGAGACTTTGTTAACTGTTGTTATCATCATTGCTTGTGTGCTCATTCACATTCACTGATTTCCTCTCACCACACGGGAATGGTTAGATAGAGTGACGGTTTAGTAGTCCTGGTCAAATAATTTGGCTGATATGGAGTGTTTTCCTTGAACAAGTAAAAGAAAGGAAAATCCTCACAGCACCCACATTCTCCCCTCCTATTCATTTTGCTCACAGATACTTATTTCCCCACGCACAGATACCTAAAGCACATACATAAGTTTGTGCATGTATGTAGGTCCTGGTCCTACATGGTATGGATGATGTATCATAATGAAGAAAACCATCGTCTTCAACAAATAGCTTAGAGGTAGTAGTATCTGCCAGCTTTCATTGTTTATACTTGGTGTGGTAGTAGTAGTAGTAGTAGTAGCAAGGCAACTAAGGCAAGTAGAAAATGTAGCACATGAGGAAAAAGGAAAGCTGCTTATTTATATAACTAGTAAAAGTAATACAAAAGGAAAATTGTACGTATACACTACATGATTCCCTACAAATGTAGGCCTACTTTTCAACTTTCTTCTACACTCCCAAATGAAAGGCAGAAGAAGAAGATGAGCAGTGATGAAATAACAGTATCAGCGGAGCCTGAAGTGAGGCGTAAGATGTAAGAATATCACGAGATTTTACTTTTGTGTCCATAATCTCTATCTCTTTCTTTATAAGCTCACTTTTTTTCTCCTTATATACTGACTGACTGACTGACTACTTCGTTTGAGCCGTTGACGTCGACTTTCTGAAAGTTTGGCTTGGCTTAGCCAGGTTGGTGAATAAGAAAAACAGAAGAAGAAGAAAATACATACATTCATACTACTACACATCCATAAAGTAGTACACTTTCTTCCGCTGATGATGATAAGTAAGGATGAGAGAGAAGAACATTGAATTAGAATTTGGTTGTGGTTTTCTCCGTCGTGCAAAGACATGTCTTTAAAAGTCTTGACACAACCAAGTGTATACTTTCTTTGTGGTTCTATTAAAGGTGGTGGTGAAGTGTGCTTCTGTTATATATATGATGAACCCCTTCAAGCTCTAATGATGATGATAGTAGTTTACTATTTCGCCAAGTTTTCCCTTTCTTCGCTCAAAGGTAAAAAGGAAAAAGTATTCTTCGTGTTAGAAAAATTGGAGAATGTGTCAGTAAATTAAGGTGATGTGGAGGAATAAGTATGTGCTGTACTTAATTTTAAGCGGATGCTTAGTTGTGGTGGTGTGTTTTTCTTGAGCTTTGTCGAAAACTTTCTTTTTTCTTGCTGAATGAATACACGGTAATATTCGGAATTTGAGACAACACCACAACGTTCATCCTTCTCCCCGTGAAGATACAAGGAACAGACAGACAAGAGTTGAATGTAGGTGGACTTACGGGAAGGCGCTTTGTACATATATGCTTGATCAACGTAGGAAATTACAGACAGTAACTTGTTTAGCAATGTTCGGAACTCAACAAGGAGTTTTCGGTTGGAGCAAATGGAGAAGATCCCACAATTGCCATAATGAGATCTGATAGTGGTGCAGTAGTGGTGGTAGAAACACACATTTATTTTGTTATTGATGCGTGTACATGCATTTGATGTGATGGCTGCCATCATCTTGCCAAGAGCCACTAAACCAAAGAGTGTTGAGTTGTCCTTGCTCTATCCCGGAGGTTAAAATGTGTACCATATTAAATTTGTCCTTTGTACGTACAATATGTATTTACTCATAGAATCAGAGAGCTCGACAACTTTCTCCATGTTTATACTACATCCACAGTCACATCACTTAAAGAGATAGAGAATGCAGGTCGAAAAGAGAAATATTGCTTGTGGGAGTATATGCGTCGAGTAGCCTCATCATATATCCTTGTAAGGCAATCAGAATGTTGACTATCGACTGCCGACATGGTCCACCTATATATCATATAGGAGAATTGTATTGTATTGGCATATAACAAACACGCATGCATGCCCGCACCTCTCTTTTGACATGGTTTTAGTTAAAAGGCGCTTCAACTTGTATCGTGTTGAGTGTTTCCTTTTATTTTGAAGATGTGTAGGATCTCCTCTCTTTTTACAATTATTATTCTTTGCCGTCGTGTGGTTATGTGGGTGCTTGTTTCCTTTCTTTTTATACAAAAAGCAACAACAGCATTGGTTTTAGGAAACAGATCTTTTATATGCACTACCACCATCACCACCATTGACGACTTTCAGATCTTTACTTTCTTGTTTCCTTTTTAAAAGTCATGAACGTTGGGTACATGTAGGTATGTATATGCTGAGAAGTCAACCCACGGTTTACTGATTGTAAGTTTACTTTATCCTCGCCTTTCACTACAACTAACTGGGGATATGCTTCATGCGTACGTCCAACTCCATATGCTGGTTGGTTTGTTATGTATACAGTGTTAATGCCGAGACAAACAAGGAAAATTTCTAAGAATCGGAATTCATACATACATTGCAGCAAAAAAAATGAAAAAGTGGGAAGGAAGATGCTTAAATAGAGAAAGGATGCTCAAGACTTCTTTGTGCCTTGTATTAGCAAAAAGTTTGCAGGAAAAAGGGAAACCACACGATGACCTCAGGCCGTCACAGACACAGTCTAAAGACATAATATACATTTCTCCATTTATGTTGTCGTCGTCGTCCTTCCTTTTTCTTACCTCCTTCTTTTCCTTCACTCGCTTCTGTTTCTGCATTTTCTTACAGTATGTATATAGTTTTTTTATGAATGTATAGCTGTGGGCCCATCAGTTGACATTTTCGTAAACTGTATAAAGTACCCTGTTGGTTCCATGTATTTTTTTTCCGACGAAACTGTTTGAGCGTTTTTTTTTGTATATCTGTATGTTTATACAGGAGGGGACCGCTTGTTTTTCTTAGGACTTGGTGAAAAAAGTCACTTTTCTATTCCTCCTTGTCTCCGACTTTTTCTCACTGCTGCTCGCCTTTAGTCTACCCTCCATACAACTTTTGGTGGAAAAAAGTGTCAGCAGCATGTTGTTGAATAATGTAGTATTTTATGTCCCCTCCTGAGATACCACACAGTTGTATCAAACCAAAAAGATATATTGAGGAGAGACATGTATAGGATAAAAAATCAGGGGTTTCATAGCCAGGGTGTTTTTCAAACAAGATTTTTTCTCTGTTATTGTATCTTTTTTTAAGTAAAAATATCATTGAGGGTAGTAATAATGGTTTGATGATAGGTACATTCCTTTAATTTCTCCTATTCTTAAACACGTAAACACTTTCATTGTTTTTGCTTTCCATTTAAGAAAGGTTCAAGGCTTGAAAAAATGTGTGCGTAAGAGTATAACATAATGTATGATTTACTCACTTAACTGATAACGAAGCGTGACACGATGAGATAAGAGGAGACAGCAGTTCCTATTTTGGTGTACCTTTTTCAGCATAACTCCAGCACAAATTCTAAAATAACGTTAGTGTTTCTAGTTGAATATAGATGGAAAGTGGGGATGATTTCGGTATAGGTTGAAATATATCTTTTAGCTAACAAAACTAAAATGGGTTCAGGAAAGGATAAAACTTGTTTTGACCTATCCATATCGTATATATGCGTACATTTGTGTGAAAATGTTTGTTTATCATGAATACGTATGGCGATATGGCATACAAATTTTCATTTCCCAAACATGCTCCTTGTTGTTCTAGTAAAAATGTTCCCACTTTCGAGGGAATACAAAGAAATCTCACAGCACACATTTCTCGTACCAAGTCATTTTCCATTTTCGACAGACTCTCAAAACAAAAGGCTAGATTTTTCACGCTGAAACCTTAAAATCTTTTTTGTTTTTGATATACGGTGTTTTACATACATACATAATATTAGCACATTCTAAATATAGGATATATCTTGTGTACTTAAGAGTATATGTAACTTAAGGATATCCTCTGTGAAATAAAATTCCCTTGTGAGTTAAAACCGTAGAAGTGTTGGAAAGGTACATTATATGAAATGAATATGAAGCTTGAGAAAAAGGAGCCATGATCCTCTTGGCCCACATTATCACTCCTTAGGTTCTTACGTCAAGAATGTATGAAAGCGAGCAAGTTTGGGTTGGTTGGATGCTCTTTGTGGAGGAGGATGATATTAACGTATTCAAGCTTTAGTACAAAGTACAAACAATGAACTGCTTAGAATTTCTCCGTGAATTCCTCCCGTTGTCTCCCTTCCCCTTTTGTCTTGAAGCATTTCATTGGAAAACAAACGATGGAACTCTCGTCTTTCCTAAAACATCATTTTAGGCTTGTCGATCAAGGTACATAGTTTCCTAAGTTCAATTGCCATTTGTTGAGTGCCTAATACACAACCGAAAAATTGGTTTTGATGTATTATCCCTGATCCATGTACATATATGTATGTATGTACCTTTCCTTGCAATTTATGCTAATTTATTTTGTCGACCATTATAGTCATGATATCATTGTATCAGATAAATTGAAAAGATTATAGAACTTTGTAAAACGAAATAAATATTGATGTCCGTGTATTAATTGTACTCATTTTGCCAAAAACAAAGTTGTATTGTTTTAGTTCCCATTTAAAATATATGAGTGAATATAAGAACTGATCTAATGCAGGTTAATTATATCTTGTGAATTTTACTTGCATCTGTAATCTATGTAGTTATAATTATTCTATTCACGTTTCATGTTGGTAAATTTTGAGCCTAGGTCATTTCTACTACATTCTTTCGTACAAAATAAAGTCGAAGCATTGTAAGACTGCCTACAGGCGTTGTATAGCTCACTGTTTTCTTGAAAGTATGTTTCAAAGTTTTTATCTGAAATATATACATACATTCACTTGATATGCAGTCAGACTCAGGGGTGAAGTAGAGATAGTCTTACAGGTACGTGCGTAGTGATGACCTAAATTTAAATTTTATTTTGGCTCCACTACAAGGTCCCCTCAATTAATCATCTCTGCTCTTACAACAAGTGTTGAGTTTTTTTTTGGTTTGACACTTTTTAATTGAAGTGAGCTAATAAAGCATTGCGGCAAACTTTAATTCTCAGTATTGGCGTGAGTGCTTTCTTTATAATATATATGTTATATTTTTCTGCACTCGCGTTTCTTGGAACACGAACCTTTGTCTGAAAGTAACTGTGCATTTTTGCATATAGTAATTTTTCATTTAATCTTTGTTCCAAAGCTGCATGTCGTGCAGTACGGCACGAGAAGTCGAGAAAATCAGAGAGCGTGTCACAAAAACATATTTCAATGTATTTTTTCATCCTATGTCTGTTATTTTTAGATGACAGGCAAACATAGAATCGGTTTTATGAATAGTAACACATGTTAGATTTCGTTGTCTTTCAAATGTCACGAAAGGAGATTTTTCTCTGTCTGATTGTATTTTTATCAGTTGTTTTTCCTCGCAGCGCATATTCGATAAAAAATGCTGGCAATTTCTTTTCCGAACTCAACCTCTCGCTTTAGCACGAAGCAAGTTATATTGGCTTGCATTAAGTCGTTTCAAATGTCTTATCAAGTTATCATATCATTGAACAGCATAAATATTTCATTCATAAATTTTATACCTGAATAGAGCAATTTTCATACATATCCAATACGACGGTTTACATGGGCTATTTGAGTTATTCCTGAATCGTCACGTTATGTAAGCTCTGAAGGCTACGTAAAATGTATGATCTGTGAAAGTCTCAAGGATTTCGGATCGCTTTTCTATAGTTTCTTTCTTCCCCGTATAGTTCTATAGGCACTCGTCACAGATGTACATAATAATGTATAATATAGGAAAGCTAAACGTATTACGTATTATACTCCACTCACAGTTTAAATTAACATATGTTATGCTCACACACGGTCTTACTTTGACTGAACTGACAGAGAAATTGAGCTCGCAAAATGGAAAGCAGTCGCTTTCACCTACCTCCGCTCTCACCATCGTCTAATATCTGTCTATTCAATCGGTCTCAATAATCTTGTAACGGCTTTACTTGCTTTTTAAGGCACATAAAAAGGCACTCAAAAAACTTTATTTTCATTCATACATCATATCTCTCCTTTTATAAGAATCAAGACGCGAAACATGAATTCTCTTTCTTGCCAGCAAAGCTAACTGCAACAGCAGCAGCCTACATACATAGTAAGTACATGGGAAAACTCCAGAAAGATGAAAATTTTCTTTTCTCAGAAGAAGAAATTGAATGAGAAAATAATAGGAAGTAAGAACCGATTATTATCGTTATTGCTCCATCATCAAATATATATACATACATACATATAAGAACACGGGCACATATTTCAACTGGCATGCGTTCAAATGTGCTTTCCATTTCCTTCAAATGCGCATTTAAATTTATTTCTTGTGAAATTTATTAACAAGTTGTTGGAAAAAGATTTGTCTCATGCAAAGCAACTAGCTATTGATAATGGGGCAACCAAGCATATATATGTTCGTAATCTTATATATAGGCTCTCTTCTACCCGCTCCCAAAATGGGTGATGATTGCCGTTGAACAGAGATGAAAAGATCAAGCACGTACATATGGACTTACACAATAGCCATTGTCAACTGATTGATAGCTGCACATATCCGGTCCTACTCTGTATGCAATTTTAGTTCGAAAATACAATGCGACGTAGTCATTTCTAGTCCCAGAAAAAATCTCAAGGGAAATCATTTATGATCATTCAACTACGCTGTTGCTTACGCTTAGAATTTGTAATAATAATGAAGTATGAATGTCTTGTATATTCCTTTTGAAAGTCGTGTTGAAAAATCCAGTATTATATAATATGACTATGATTGAAGAGCGGTGTACGGCATGGAATCGGTAAAATGAATGTAGTGCGTGCGTACACATGGTATGAAATTTTGCTGAAAGATCTCTATAGCTGAAGTAGAAGTAGAGTGATCTGTTCTATTTTAAGAATTACTTTTTATTGTGTACGTTAAAAGGCCATTATACCCGCTCATTTCTCCTTTGTGCAGTAAGTATAGCATATAAAATACACATATTTCAAAGCAATGCTTTGTAGAAAAGTAGGATGATAGGAATTATTGCTAAAATACATAGATGAAATACCTAGTAGTTCTACCAAGGTTCACTTCCCTCGAATAGTTCCTTTTTCCCTTTCTTAAACTCTATACTATCCTGCTTCTGATGCAAAAGCAGATCTTTGATAATATTTTTCTTCGGTAGGTAATGGTATCATCATTATCCTGGCAGTTAGAAGTAAATGCCTACTTACGAACATCTTCCGCCCAGAGTAAATGAGGGAGGTAGAAAACTAAAAGACCCAAAAGCTCCTATCATTACCTATTATACATACTTACTACTTTGTACACAGAATAAATGCGACTGTACTTTGAAGCGTTCGTAAGTCTCCTAAAGAAACAAATTAACATGAAGAATGGTAAGAATAATAGAAGCAATGCAAGAAGTCAAGTTGGTAAAATGTTTCGTCTTCCCAAGGTTTCAGGTTGTGCATGTGGATCCTATACCATATAATAAATCGGTATATATACATTATATATGTTATTGTCTAGTGAAAAAGTGGTTGGTCTTAGACATAATGTCAAGAAGGCAAAAATTCTTTTCCATTTTATGATGATGGGATTCTTTTCTATTTATTTCCCTATGAAAAACTCCTATCCTGTCTACTTAATGTGGAGGCTTGATTCACATATGGTGGGATAATGTGTCTACAACGACACAGTCGTGCTGGAATAGACTCAGCAAATTAAATCAGACGGCAGGCTGTCGTCCTTAGAAAATGAACGATTACTTGATTTACACTGCTCCCTATGTCGTCTTTCACTCTTGTCTCGTTTCATTTCAGTATGTTCATGTTTCAGTTTTTTCATGTTGATGCCTGGTTATTACATACATGCATTCTCACGAGCGCAAACAACGACTCATACTTTCTTCTTTCGTACCTATACCTGGATACTTATTCATTCTGGAGGAGCATACAGGGAAAGTCACTACTTGTTCTTTCGGTTTTTGTTACTTCTTGTTCTTCCTACTCTTGGACTTCCTTCCCTTCCAATTCTTCTTTCTTCCGTTCCTCAAATAAGTTTGGGAGCAAGTGAAGCGTCTGTCAGTTGAGTGAGTGAATGAATGAATATACGGCAATAATTTTAACAGTCGGCTGGCTGTACATACACATTTGTATGCATCTCATTTGTATTGAGCCATCGTTCCTTCGTTTGTCAGTGTTATTGCTCCTTTTGCTACTCCCAATGACGCTTTATCTTTTCCCTTCTTTTCAACTTTTCTCTCGCTTTTTCTCCATCAACCTCTCTGGAAGCCTCCTGTGCGGAGCTGACGGACTAGTGTTTTTCTTCCTACTTTCTCTCATATATGCTAACCAGCAGCAGCCATCAATCGGAATTTTCTTATATTCACGCATAAGCCTAGCCTCCGATCTTGTTCTTTGTGGACTTTTGAGCAGCCTTTATTGCTATTCAAATTACATACGTGTAAGAAAAGTGGGACTTTGCATAAAGTAGTTTGTACTTTGCTTGTGCAAGTGAAATTGCATACACAGATAAAAGAAACTTCTTCCTTCCTCTTCCTCTTTCTCACAGATGCAATCTACTACTTGTTCAAAAAAAATAAAGTCAAGCTACTTTTACTCAACACTTCACATCACATCCATGCATTCATTCATTGGGTATTGGTTGGATGAACATAATGTATGCATGCAGCATACGCCGCATGTAACTTTTAGTTTTTTCTCCATCCAATATGTTTTTTCAACATTTTACAAGTGAATAGGAGGATGTTGCACACCAGACCACCACCACCAGCAACTGAGCAACCAAAGAGATATACTTTTTAGTTGATAGCGTTAGCTTTCTGGATATATGGAACTGTAACATTGAGAATAAGAGTCAACTTTTTCTACAGTAATTTATTACAAGTCGTTTGGAACGAATTCATCTTATTTCACTTCTATTCCAGTTGACACTCTCATTTTGGGACGAGAGTTTTCACATTTATTTTTTCACAATTGATGTGATGGAATACTATGTGATTTCAAGGGAACAGGAAACCAAAAGTATAATGTACAATACAATATATGAACAGAGTCAGCCAGTAAAAGCCCAAAATCCGTATCTCTTGGGCCACTTCATTTTCACTGACTTTCACCATTTGACTCGAGATGTGACTCTGATACGATATACATACATACGTGTATGCGTGCGTGTGAGTCAATACAAAAGTTAATAGCTACTCATAATGAGGTTGTTTCTTTCTACATAACGTTATTAGTTCAAAAGTTACGGGACTATGCTAAGCTGTGCTGCTACTAGCTTCCCAGTCCGCTGCCAATTCAACCATTTCACTCTTTCAAACTTTGAGTCATTTAAGGTTTGGCAAAAAGAACTAATTGTAACATAGTGCACTTCTGCTGCTACTCTTTATGGTTCACAAAATCTCGATAAAATAAGATTGCAAAAGTTTGGGAAAAGAAAAGTCCGTTTCTCGATCTGCTAAATATCCTTTAGGCTTTTTTGGTGGATTATACACATTTGGATTTTCATCGTCTCTACTCCTCCATACAGTATATAATGGAGAAGTCGATGAGAGAAAGTGGTTTCGACGACTTCTCAGACAAGGCAAGAAACGAGAAACTTTTGTTGTTATCATGCCTATTATCATCGTAGGCACAGCGAAAATCTTTGATACGCTTTAAAAGTGTCTACCCACATGTTTATGAGCTAGTAGATTATAGTACAATGTACGCATTTTTCACGGTGTCGATCTTGAAATAGGGTAGAAGATGAATACTCCTACTTTCAGTTGACTCTTTGCTAATGAGTGTAAAAACTTTTTGGTGAGACACCACATCATAATTTTGTTTAATAAGTATGTACTTCTTTTTATTTACTGCGGCGGAAATCCATATTTTATAGACGTTCGTAGCAATTTCCCTCGTCCTCCTCATCATAACACATAACGGGTTGACTTTTGGCTAAAATTTTAATTTAAAATGAATATTCACAGCATGATTCACCACACGCCATGAGTAAGTTGTTTTAATTAGTCGGCAGTCACTTGGTTGTCAAGCATTTGTGAAGTGGTGGTGGTAGCATGGAAGTAGTATGTATAGTACGTACATAATAGTACACATGACACATGGTAAACTCACAAACTCACCAGCAGCTAGTGTGCATTATTTTAGTTTATACTTTTTCATACACATTTCATACTCACCGAATTGTCATCCTGAGGATAGGAGTATAAATATGTAAATTTTCTTTGTAGCTGCCTGTCTACTTGTCGAGAGAGAAAAAGTGAGTGATGTGAATAGCGAATTACTCATCATGCATCGTTCTTCTCTCTTCCCTCTCACTTTCCTGCACATTCTTTCAAAACTTGTATTTGCCATTTGAGTAAAAAAAAAAAACTTTTTTGCTCTTGCACTCCATTCCAGCCCTTTATTTGAGTGTTTTCTCTTTGAGCAATCGATGACAGGATAATAGGCTGTCGGGTTGTGTACATACTAACATAATATATACTTTTGCTATATAGACATGCCTTCTAAAGTTTCAAGACAATGCGTACTTGTCATTGCCATCTTACCAACCACACTTTTTTTTGTATGAAAAACTTTGTCTTCATTTGGCAACTGCTAATGATCACCTTGTTTGTGGCATGGCATGGCATATGGCTGTGGATAAAGTTAAACGAAAGATGTGTACGTATAGAGCAGCAACCAACGGAAGACACAGTGAAAGGACCTCCTTATGGCCAAACTCAGAGCTGAGTTACACTACTATAGTCAAGTTTTAAAAAGAGAGTTGGAGTTGCTAAGAATAGTGGCTTCATTCAATACGCTTCTTTGGTCATAATAATAGAATAACATTGTTCCTTGGAGACTTTCATAAAGTTTTTAACTCCAATATAGTAAGGAGCCCTTTCCATTGCGATGTTCCGTTGAGTTCTTTTGCAGCTCCAAGCAAAAAGATGGGTAGAAAAGTATAAAAGGAACTTGATGTTATTTTGTTCGCTCACTTTTTCGTGTAAGAATATATATATATGAGCTATCAACAATGTCAACCATTGTTCTTCAAGATGTTCAGACAAAAGATTGGACAATAATAATGTTCATGTCGAACCTATAAGCTTGTACAGATAAAATCATACAGAACATGAAGAAGGAGACAACAAGCATATGGCCGGCGATGGGGATCCTATGGTATCCTGAGCTGAGTGCAAATCAGTTGTACATATATGCAACACTACACGCTTATTGTGGTAACAGTTGCAGCGTCACTTACCACTTTGCTTCCACTCTGACTAGTGGTGGTGGTGAAGCCCGTAGCAATAGTTAAGCATCTCTCTACTTTGTGTGTGACTGGTGAAAGGGAATATACACGAAAACTGCTGCTGCTCCCATCCCTTGTAAGACTGGAATGTGAAGGAGGAAAACGCTTTGTGAACAAGAATGTCATAAGTTTCTGTCATCCGCCTTACAAATTTAATCTGCTTTCGTGGGATCCTCTCTTGCATAGTCAATAGGATGGGGAGAGAAAGTTGTGAAACGGATGATAACATAGTTGGCGGAACTGCTGGATAAAATAAAATGATATTGGGATGGTATAGAGTAAATATATGGTATCCTGCAGTACCCCATACCCTCTCCTCATTTTCAACCTCTATAACAATTTCCATAATACGAATGTGTGCTCCTCCTTCATTTCATCCGAACAAAAGTGTATATCGTTATCTCCCTTGTAAAAAAGTGCTTAGCGTATATGATGGTGCGTGGATGCACTTAGGAAACAATAGGTTGCTTGCTGATATTGCTTATAATGAAATTTTCAGATAATCTAGCAGGGTCTTATACAAAATAGCACCACCACCAGTGCATTTAACTATGTGACTTTTTTTTCAAATAGAAAGTAAGTTGGTTGGAGTAAGACTTGTGATATGATGTGAGAAATCAGAAAATGCAACTGGGCAGGTCTTAAAATTCACTTTGTCCGACTTTTATTATTGTTTGTAAGCTTATGGTCCTCTTTTCAAATCTCATAATAGAATGTGCACGGGAAGGAAACTTTTCGCATGGTTGTCTTTGTCCATAATGCACTTAGCCCATGGAACCACTATCTATTAATGGAAGCAGCCCACTCATACATACAAACGATGTGATTGTGTGATATCCAACCCAAGAATTTAAAAGAGAAAGAGAGAGAGAGAGAGAGAGAGTAATGTGTGTGTGTTTGAGTACAGAGCCAGAAATATCTGTAATGTAGCGTTGCGTATGTATACGATGCGTGTAGTACATATTGCCATTGCCTCCGGTTGTTAGATTTTCCCAGCCCAACACTAGTTTTGTGTTACTTACGTCCATATGCACACACTAATAGTTATAACACACACACACCAAGACAAGATAGAAGATAATGCATAACAATAAGAGGCTGTGACTCGAGTTTAATGGATTTTTCTCCTATTCCATGATGCTCCATCTTGTTTTTTACTTTACTTTTTTTTACTCTCGAATTCAAGTCAGTGTGCGGAGTGGAAGTAATATTAATAATGCCATGTTGAGCAAAGGAGGAAACGAGAAAACCATGAAAAAAGTCCGTTGGGATGGACGGATGCATGCATCTTCCCCGGTTGAAGTAAAACGTTGTTCCTTTCTACCAATTATAGTAGATGCATAACTAACAATGCCAGATTCTTTTATCCACTTTATATACAATGAGGGATTACTTTTTGTCTTGTGCAGATTTTTTACCAATTGTAATAAGAGATGAAGTTGGAGCGTTGGAAGTAAAGGACTACAACTACAAAAAAAACTCCAAAAAGTAATGTAATGATGATGATTTTTTGCATAGTGCTCACTCACTCGCCCAACAACTCCAAGTTCATAAAAAGTATTATTATGGAGTATGTGTTTCAAAACTGCAACAACTGTGATACTTAGATTGTGTAGGCGAACACAGGGATGCATAAAATAATGCCTATGTACCCCCATCGCAAATTTCTACTGCATCAGTTATCCTTGTGCTGCTGCTTGCCGCTATTACTATTCATTGCCGTGCACTGCATTTCAAAAACTATAAATAGGAGATAGTTCATGAGCCGGCAAGGGAAAGTAATGCCTTGCTTTGCTGTGCCAGACCCGGTAATATTTTTGTCTTTCGTCTCTATTTCCCTGTTTTACTTCCCTTTTTATAGTATTACTCACATCTTCTCTAAATTTGCTCCACTAAATTTTCTGCTATATTATGTATGTACATATATAGTACAGATACACAATTCCATTTCATTCCAACCAACTTTCAAGCAAAATTCTCCTCCAACCTGTCGGATGTAGGACACACGAGAAGAGAAAGCCAGGTTTATTTTTTGTCACTTTTTTTCTTCCTGTTTAAACTACTCATATTATTCCTACAACTACTACTACTACTACTACTATATGCTATTACAAGCATAAAAAAGACTTTTTCCTAATCATTTTCTACACTTTCCACACACTATTTTCTGTCCTTACTGCCATTTTGTAGATTGGTGTACAGTAGTAGCACTCTATTACCACACGTTGCCCATTATATTTATACTTTGCACAGGTAGTAGTGCATTTTCTCTTGTTTTATATCATATCGTGGAGCGTGTGAACCCTCCATCTTGTGTGGAGCTCCTACACAGAATCCATTCACTTTAAAAGAAAAACTAGAGGAACCTCCATTTCCTGCCAATGGCGTATTTTAGCACATACTCGGGGAGTTGTGAGAGAGAAAGGAAAACTGATAGCAATTCTGGCCATTGTATAAATTGCACAAAAATCCTGGTCTTCTCCTCAACCCAACCTCATATTTCTCTAAGACTCCCAATGAAATTCATAAAGTATATAGCCGGTACTCTACTGGCAATACTTTCGCCCATTAGTAGTTACTTTCACATGTGATCATTTATAGTACTGGCACCATGAATCGTTCCACTCATAACATGGGAAGCACACACAACTTTGCATATTATACATTCGCCTTCCCTATATCCGAAGGCCGCTGAGTATTTAAATGACATAGAAATGACTCAAAGGAGTGCTCATGAGTAAGTAGGAAACTATGTAGCAAGTCAGGAATCTGAATTTATGAAATTCTCTAATAAATTCTATGTTCTTTTTCACAAAAACTATCCCATAGAAAAGAGTAGGACGAGGAAGTAAAATTATATGAAACTACACTATGCAAAGTATGTGAACAAGAAAATGGCAGTACAGAAAAAGGAAATAACATGGAAAATGGATGCAAGCAACTCAGCACAAATTGGACTAAACCTCCCTCGCGGGCATTTATTATGCATGCGAGTAGACACCGGAGACGGGAACTGCTAATTCCCTGTCGGGTGATTGTAATAGTAGGCAGTGGAGCGAGCGAAAGACATGTACTACAGAGAAAGAGAGAGAGAGAGGAGAGAGAGGACTTGCTTTGCTGGAATAGCCTTTAGGGCACAAATTTGGGACGTAGAGTCGAATTACACTCTAAAAAAAGGCTTTTAATACTAAAAGTTGGTTGGTCGGCAGTCGATATGCGACATGGCGATTATACACATTCACATGCATAGTGTGTATTTATATAACACATATTATTTTGATGATACTCCTCCAACCAAACTAAACCAAAACTAGATATCCTGTTGGGAGACTATTTTCAAAAGTTCACTTGGAGTCCACTCTTTTCTCGTCAAACTTGGGGGCTAATACTACTCTGTGAAACCAGATCTGATATCTGGATCCACATCTCACTCTATCACTTTCCTATATATATCCAGCTCTGCTTTTACCTGAAACATTGAAGGAAAAATGTTAAATACAGAATTTGTAAGTACGAAATGTATATAGTTTGAGTCGATGAGTAATCGCCATCGTCAATTCGGTGGCACATAGGCTTAGTGGATGTTAAAGTTGGAGGATATTCCCAGGCCCACAACTTCACTCCTCTTGTAGTTGGTGTGGAGGCTGGAGGATATATATATATGTTGGAGTTGGTAAGGAGTCAAGAAGAGAAAGAAGGAATATGGACGATAACAGTAACTAGCGTGAAGCTAAAAGTTAATTTCCAGAATGAAATTCAACTTGAGACACTAATACAAAAATATCGGAACATTCAAGGCATCTACTACTTTACGTCTTGGGTGGAATGGATTCTCAAGATTTTAGGAAGGCCCTTGTTTCGTCAGCAAAAGGAGAGCTTGTTAAAACTAGGCAAGTAATGTAATAATATGACCATGTAGTAAGGACGAAAAGCAATAGAAGAAATTCTATTTGTGATGGGGAATAGTAGTATCGTTAAAGAGGAAAGAGGAGAAGAGATCCATACAACTGGAGAAGGAGGCAAAAAAACGAGGAAAACCAGCGGAAACTAAAAGAAAGTCGATCTCAGCTCTCCTGTAAAAAAAAGTAACTTTTTGGAGCTTCTATTTTTGTACGGTATGGTATCTGGTATCTACTTTCGTCGTGTTATTCCAATAACACTAGAGGAGCAAAAATTCTTCCTCTTCTTCTTTCTAGCTAGTTCATGTATTTCCGTTCCAATACTTTATTTACCCAGTTCCAGGATTACCTTATGAGTTTGACTCCGTCAGTTGTAGTTGTAGCATTGCCTTTCGTTCTTATTTTCCTGAAAAAGGAGAAGAAGAAGAAGAAGAAGAAGAAGAAAGACGAGTAGGGACAAGACTAATACGACTCCCAGTGTTGGAACAAGAAGTAGGGAAACATGCAAGAAATTGGAAGTACGCGTCAGGGAATGGGTTGTTATCGAAAGATGTTGTTGCTGGCACTGACTAAACTTCTCTTTGACTTTAACTGCCCCATTTCTTCCGTTTTTGCCTCATTTAAGTCACAACAAGATTGTACGATTGGATGAAGGTTTACTGGATTAGACAAAACTGGGAGGGAGTGAAAGAGTACTATGTAGTATGTACTTATTTCTCTGTGTATTTCTTTAGTTGGAAATGTGTCGTCCTCAACTATTACATGTATCTCAAATGGATGCATTATTGTTATTATTACTATCATACAAAAGTATCTGGGTGTCGTCTATGAACACATTTTCCAAAATGAAATTTGGAAAACTACATTTTTCTTTTTCCCTTTTGGGGTCTTCTCTTCCCATAGGTTACATAGGGCTGCTGTGCCACTCTCTAACTTTTTGGGGAAAGAGAAAGAATGAGAAAAAATATCCCCAGACTTTCTCCTTTCCCTTCTTCCATACGACTACACTGATAATCACTGTTTTGGCTGCGACCTTGTCGCTCTTCCATCTAATTTCTAGCTGGGGAGTTCGATACACCATAAGATCCTGTTATTGGCTCATGTTTCTTTCCAGATCCCATCAGGAGGCAATAAGGATGGTCATTTTAAACAGAATTTACAAAGATGAGATTCAAGATATACGTGTAGGAAGAACACACATTACAAAAACCAATAACGAGAGGTAATCACTACGTTATTAATCCGTTTGAAATTCTCGGATTCGGAAGAAGGAATATGAATACCATAGAAAACATACATATATCCGTATATATTATGTATGTACTATATATAGGAGTTTGCTTCGAATTAGAAATTAGGTATATAAAATGCTGGCAAACCGTAATCATTCCTCCTGTCACTCCGATTTCCTTATATACCGTAGACCAGAAAACAAATGGTGAACTTAAATTAGGTCACATTACTTTGTATACATGTGTTACTTCACTTTCGTTACGTTGTGTTACGTTAGCCTGGCAGAAAATGAATGGAATTGGAAATGAGAAGGGGGGATGAAATCAGGCCTTGGAGTGTCGTAGTCGTAAGAATGTGACAAGAGTAGGGAATCAGATGAGGTATATGCATACACACACACACTCACACATAATATCATTATAGTTAGACAGATGAGAGATGAGCTTAAAGGAGGTATAAAAAAAGTATACAGAGCATCCAAAGAGTAATGTATCCGGCATCAGTGAGAAGGCTAGAAAGGGAAAGCCAGTTAGTTTCTTCACAACAAGGGAAATGATGTGACTGTGAGACGTTTCGTACATGGTGCCTTCATAATGTGGCTTAACATTCATCATATCAGTGTGGCAACAGTAGTAAATGTATGTGCCACATGTGGATGTTGTCAGAAGGGAACAATTTTATGAAAAAGGACGGAAACACGAGTGAGTCTTTTTCTTTTGCTGTCTTTTGTTAATCTCATATGACATGTCTTGGTGGTGGTGTCCATCCTTCAGACTTTTTTTCGTCTTCTTATTCTTCTTCATCATCCTCTTCTCCGGCCAACCAAATGTTTCTGGTAAATACACGCATTGCAGTCTCCATTGGTTTTCCACAACTTTAAAAAAAATAAAAAGTCAGCACCACCACCAAACAAAAAGAAACTTTTTAGTGCTTTTGTGAGTTTGGTACAGAGAGTCCGGAGCAGAGGAGTTGTGTTGGAAAAGTCTCTTTTCTCTTTACTATTACTCTGGATATTGTTATTTTCATGTGAGAGGGATTTCAGAGAAAGTAAAATGACTGTTTTACGTATAAGCTCAGGTTTCTTTAATCCCTATACTGGGTCACTTAAATCATTAGATGAAAGGAATGGCAAGAAAACTCCTTATTCTACCATTGAAACTTAAGAGTCCTTCAGTGAAATCGAAACTTTGTCGCTGGTGATGGTATAAACTCACTGTCATTTCAAAGAATATTTCTGTAGATTACAAGACTGGGAAGAGTAGTTTTTATGTTGTATATAGTACTATATACTATCTATATGTTTTCTATAGATCTAGATGAATATTTCTTTATATGTGAAGATTTCTTTTGGTTTATTTGTTGGCATTCATAATTCATCTCGTAATGCCCCAAAGACCAAAAGTTTTTCCAGAGAATGCGTACTCTAGAAATGTATCATGTGACATACGTATAATATTTCAGTGACAATGAAAGCATGTAAGTGGCCTTGGATTGTAGATTGTAGTGTTAAGTGTTTGGCTGACTCTTGCAAAGAATTTCAAAGACGATATGTGAAGAAACCAAGATCAAAAGGGAAAGAGTTTTTGCTAGGTACTTTTGATGTGAGGCTAATAATAATGGTTGGGCTTGGTTTTTTTTTGGTTGAAATGCTAGATGGGAAACAACATTCAAGGAGGAGCCTTGGCGGCAGCAGTTGCAGAGCAGCAGCAGAAATCTCAAATGATGATGAGACAACTGAGCCAACTCTGCGGCCATGTTTCATTAGAGCCTACTTCACTGGAACAACAACAGCAAGAGACATTGTTCAAATTACAGCAGCAGCAACAACAACAACAACAGCAGCAAGGAGATCATGAGCAACATCATCTTTCAGCGAATAGACTCATTCATTCTGAGAGTTCTTTGACACCTGAGTCACACACAGCGTCAACTCTCAAGATTTCAGAGAGAACAAGGAAAAGGAGGTACTTGTGTCATCCAGGTATGATATGATATGACTTAATGAGATTTGTAATGTTAAAAAGTAACCTATCCAATTTAAAAGACAAAATGTGTGAAAGTAGTTAATGTTGAATGGGACTCTCTTATATAACATGCATATCAAAATACACATCTGCACTTCTTTTCATGCCACAACGACTATATGGTATATTTAAAACATCACGTTATCACTGATTTTATACAAAGATGACAATGAAAGAGGCTGCTGTGCTGCTCCCACGCAAGTCATTTGAATGAGTTTTGAGTTTTACATAACGTAAAAAAATTATTTGTTTGCTGAACGTTGACGTGGAGTCAGTGAGTACGCTGTTATACATTTTCGGGTCTCACATAAAGACTGGTCGACATGAACTTTAACGATCATTACTTTTTATGGCATACATACAATGTAATACATTGTTCCAACGTTTCTTTACGGGTACATACAAAGTACTTGTTTTTATCACAAACATGGGGTACTTATTGCATGATTATTTATTTTGCTGTGTATCACACACATCTTTTCGCAACGAAGTCATTGCGTAATAATTTATTAAAAATAATTCTTTGATGTACGAGCTCTTCATATATGCATCCCAAAATACATACGGATGTTGTAACACGTGCTTCTTGGACTCACACATGTGCTATGGATTCCATAACCTCGAAAATGCGTAAAGCTACTATATAGCGTTTGCACTACTAGCAGACTTAGTTTCGCTCATGAGTTTCAGATTTCAGTTTTTTTTCAAAGCAATAACATTATGTCCAGGAAAGTCGTTATGAGAAAAAAAGCATGTTCCACATTTTCCCGTCTTAACTTCCTCCTTTTTCAAACATACCAGACAGAAATTTGAATTATAGGACGTAGTATTTCTTAAAGAACACTGTTACCCTAAGGAAATGCCTTGAGACGGGGGAAATGCTGAACTACTCATACACTTATGCTTGTGTGCATTATTATAAGCAAAAAACATTAAGTTCATAGAGTCCCTGATAATACGGTAAAAGTAATATATGCTAGATATACTATATAGTTTGCTTGTTTATGCACAATATTGCATTTAAAGTTCTTTTTTTACTTATACATGCTTTCAACATTGTTATAGTAGGGATAGAAATTGATGAGAGTCGACAGGAAACGTTTCATCCCACACTATCCTTTTTCGCTGTCAGAACTTGTTACGATTATGACATGTCGTCTCTTTTGTGAATGCGGTTTCCCTCCGCCTTTTCTCTATCCTTTCCATTCCTTGAGAAAAATGGGAACATGCGTTTTATTGTTAAACATTTTTTTTATTCTTCAGCACAATACAACAGCGATTATGTACACAAATAGACTAGACATTCAAAATACCGGCACCCGAGTCATCATCTTCACAAAAACATGTATTTCCAAATAGGCTTATATTTCTTCTAACATATTTACTCACTTTGTATTAGTCACGCTGGCTTTCCTCATCATACACCCGCATACTAAAGTATTTGATATTGTAGCTGAGTGTATTTTTCAAAAGAATATTGTAAATTGTAGCAGTTTGCAAAGTTCCGCATTATTTGCAGATTTTTTTCAACTACGCATGATATATATTATACTTCGCATGTATAGCTCCTATAGTTTATTTCAACATAAGAGAAATGTAGGGCACAGATTTAAAACGCCCCTTTCCTTACTATTTCCCATTCCTGATAAACAACTTTTGGGATCGAGTCGAGCTCTTTTTTCATTTTAGCAAATGATGATAAGAAATGTTCATTTTGCAAACTTTCCCCTTTCCGGCACTTGATTTACATTGTATAAAGTTTACGTTGCATAATTTGGAGGGTTAGGTACATACTTACAGTGAAAGAGGAAGCCATTTGTCTGTGTTTGCATTAAGGAAGTATACATGTAAATATATATGTCTGTAGGTTGGCATTGCTTTGCTGGTCTCAGTCAGTGAAAGTAAAAGTAGCCAGCGTGTCTGCAACTCTCTCCGATCAGACAGAATATCAGTTTATTGTCGACAGAAATGAATTCGTGTGGCAAAGTATTATGGGAATGTTGGGCATATATTTAACAGAGTAAGTCATTCAAGGAAACCATTGTTGACAGTTGAAATGATCCTGCTCCCATGCAAATTATTGGTTTCGCTTGGAGGTTCTGCCAAAGCCACACATAATTTGTTCTCTTTATGGTGACTTATGATGGGACCTGTACTAGAGTAAGTAAAAGGAATTGCTTTCGTCTTGTCTAGTAGTAGGATGGAAGATGGAATGAAGGGGCGATCTGGATGAAACGATGAAAGCAATCTTGTGTGTATTTTCACTACTACAGTGTGCTGTGGGTTATAAATATATACGCCTTGCAACTATGTTATAAAATTTGAACTTGCTTTCAATATTCTCGTAAACATTTCATGTTGAGATGATATGCATCAGTCAGTAGGCATCATTACAATATTCATAGACATTTTTATTCATGCGGCACAAAAATGGGTCGAATAAATATGGAGAAAATTGCTCTGTCCATGTCCATACATTCATGAATATGAATTCTGAAGCAATCACTATTTACCTTGAAGTTTATATGGTGGCTTACAAACATTCGTTTCCCTCACACAAAGATATTTCACGCCCGCCGGCAACAACATTTCCATATATGGTTATGATTTTGGGGGAAGCTATTCAAAAAGTTTAAATACGCATCAGTGAGTTTGCGCTCAAGTTATAGTTTGCGTATTACTTTGGCTCGAGCCTTGCCGAAATAAAGTATAATCTGTTGAAAATTCGTTTAAAAAACTTTGTTACTTTTGTCATTCATCGTAACTAGAATCTAAAAATTTGTAATGGAAAACACATGTAGTTGGAACACATATATATGTATGTGTAGCTCTACCGTGGTTAGCCCGCACAAAAATAGAAAGGGAAAAAGTTGGTTTCAGAACCACTTCAGATGTACATAAGCCGTTTACCTTCATTTCAATTGAAATGAAATCATGCAAGTTGAAAAATATGCCAAGCTACCCATCATGATCAAAGTGCAGGAGATGAATAATTTTATTTTGTATGGAAAGAAAACTAAATAGGAACATGGTACCGATTTATGAATGGAAAATTATTTTGCGCGTCTCTCACCACTTCCTGTCAGCAAAAAAGTTTAGATGCGGCTCAATCATTTTGAGTTCACGTTCATGAGATCAAAACAATAGTGAAGGGAAGACTTTTTACTTTGGGCCCCGGCATTTTCATTTCATTTGTTACACTAAACGCATGAGGCAGAACATTTAGGTCGTTTATAGTAAACTAGCGAACGCTTTGTGTAGAAAATACACACACACACAAACGGTAATAAAGTTTATATAGGTACGTTTAGAACGGATCTGGGACCGAATTTTGAGTCCCTCTTCACAAATAATTTGCTCATTTGTGTTGTGAAGTTGTGAGCGAAGCCTAGCAATTAAATGGTTTTCACAAGATTATATTATATTGAACCGTACTAAGCACCCTAGTTTTATAACTAAAAAAAGCTTGAGATTTGTTTCAAATTATTAAACTCGTCTTTGCAAGATTTAATTGCTTTTTGAGATTACTTCCTAAACCTACCCACAGATTGGTAACGTATAAATAAAAGCATTCAATATTTAATGGCAGAGCATTTCAAAAGGAAAATTGCCCTTCGTCACGATACGTATAGTAGATGGTGATCGTGATGTGATGTGATCATAACATAAGTTGTGTTGTGAGAGAATTTACATCTATGCTAATTCAGGCACCTTCAATATATAGGCTCATATAATATACCTTTTGCTCGTAACATTCTACATCTTTTTTTAGGTGGATTCAAGTATAAAACAAATTTAGCGAATGATGTCATGAAGGAAACGGAACTGGAACAGAATACGCAAATCGGCTAGATTTATAACTTAAAGTAAACAACATCCACATTTGAAAAGAATGAAAGTGTGCGAGTGTAGTGTAGTCCAACTCTAGACATTTTATATGGAAAAGGGGAGCTCAAATTTTACAACAGTGGAGGCACTGAAGTATATTGTAGAGATCGTATTCGCTTTTATGACTTTATTTTTACTAGTATTGGATGTATGAGGCAATAAACGTGCAAAACAGGTTATACCATTATTACCATTCAACAAACTTCCCTTCCCAAACGAATGAATGTTCAGCATGAAAAGAAGAGAAAAAAAAGTTGCAAAAACCAGAACACAGTTTTTTTTGTTATTTTCTTCGAGATTCCCTCATGATTCTTCTCTCCCCAACTGGGTTCCCATGCTTTCTCTTTTCAAAAAATCGACTGTAAAAGATGAAGTTTCTTTTTTTTAAAGAAAATATAATTTTATATTCAAGAAAGAAGATTACTTGCAACCGTAAATCCATACGGTAGTTGGAGTTGTTGGTTGTAGTATGTATGAGTGAGTTCGTGTTTGCAATATTTTTGCTTTCTCCCTTAAATAATGTGATCGTATAGTTTATGTGGTTACTTCAATTTAAAGGATTGCATCCCATTTTCTTGGATGCGTATTGCTTTCTTTGAGTAAGTACTCCCACAAAACCTACTTTTTCTTCAAAAAAGAGTTTTGAAGGAGAGCGGAAGCTAGAGGATGCTGAACAACAAGTATACTTTTTCTTTCTCTCCCTGTCAGAACTTGTCCTATATATATCATCCCTCATTCCCTTTTATACTCAACCCTACCCATATACATATACTTATGACATCTCCGCAACTGAGTACACAACAGTTTTAGTTTGTGTCTTACTGTAGCGTACTGAAGTACATATATCTGTTTTTATTCTTGCCGTGGGTCACTGTCTTCATTTACTTAATCTTCGATGTAAAATACATGTTAATGAACACTTGTTCTATGTATGAAATTTCGTGTCTTCGCCAGTCTTCATTCTCAGAAGCAAAACCAATTCTCGGAGTCTCTTTCCAACCACGAACCAAGTAGCATACCTTTTTTCTTGCTTCTTACCTTTTGTACAAACATATAAAGGTTTTTGTTATTATATATATATTCTACGTCATCATTCCATACCACCTCTGAGGTGGCAGTTAATTTTCAAATAATTAAATATCCACTTGACCTTTTGTTTTAAACTATATAACCTTTTAAACGTGTAACGAATCATATATTCATTTCAAGCATCAAAGTGTATTATTATTTCACCTTGTGCATCAAAGTTCATTTACGCCAAACATTATAACATTTAAACAACTTCAATTAAGTTAATTTTATCACTAACAATTCGCACTACATCATTTTATGGTCCTTCGAACCGGATTTACAGGTCAAAGTTCATGACCCGTGATTCGAACATTTAGTGTCGGCGGTTTGTTTGTGAAAAAATTAGTTTTTGGACATTTTTTTGTGATCATCATCATCATCATCATCATACTCCTGCAGCATGGATATGCCTACGCTCAAAACCCACCGAGGGTCCATCAAAGGTACCTTCACCCGAGCGCTAACCACCCTGACATCGCTAGACAAAGCCACAGTGACCATTCCACAATTAAAAAATCGACGTATTACGCTTGAGGGTCATTTTCAGCGTTTTCAAAACTTCCAGGAGAGCATTGAAGCATTGTGCACAAACGATGTTGACTTGCAAGTTCAGTTCATTGAGAGAGATGAACTCGAAGCGAAGTTTTTGGAACTTGTGTCAATCATTGACCAAATGGTGGATGAAAAGACTCCTCAGCCTACAACAAGTACAGGTGCACACAGCAGCAGTGGTGGAAGTAGTAGCGGTGGTAGTGGAGGAGGAGGGGGAACCAGGGTAAAGCTCCCAACTCTTGACTTACCAACATTCAATGGGACTTATGAAGAGTGGAGTTCATTCCGTGATTTATTCAAAGCAGCTATAGACAGCAGCTCTCTCAGCAAAGGACAAAGACTTCAGTATCTCAAAGCTGCAGTGAAAGGTGATGCCTCGGTGCTTATTAGAACATTGAGTGTTTGTGATAGTAACTACGACCAAGCATGGGACATTCTCAAAAATAGATATGATAATCAGAGAGAGATTGTGAACGCTTTGCTCAGTCGGCTATTTTCTCAACCTCATCTACATAAAGAATCGGCTAGTGAACTACAAAAACTTTTAGATACAACAGCAGAGTGTCTACGTTCTTTGAAAGACATGAAAAGACCCGTGGACAAGTGGGATGATGTTATCGTTTACATGTTAGTACAGCGAATGGATGCAGAGACAAGGAAGCAGTGGGCAATTCTACTCAAAGGTACAGATTTGCCTACACTAAAGGAATTATATTCATTCATTGAGCAGCATATCCGTGGTTTGGAAGCCAGCGGAGCAAGAGACAGTGGTGGAAATCAGCATAATCCAGGGAAGAGACCCAACAGAACTCATCATATTTCGAGTAACACTTGTGTTGTATGCAGTGGAGAACATCCAATTTACAAGTGTAAACAGTTTTTAAACAAATCAGTTAACGATCGAATTGTGTTAGTAAAAAAACATTCATTGTGTTTTAATTGCCTTCGCTCTGACCACAGGGTGAATGACTGCAAAGGACAAGCTTGTAGGAAGTGTAATAGGAAGCACAATTCCTTATTGCATTTGGAGAACAAGAATGATGCAGATAAAAAGTCAAATGAGGAGAAGCCGCTTCCAGAGAACAAGGAAAGGACCTCACATTTATCTGTAGACGAGTTAGGTACCACCCAGGTACTCTTAGCGACTGCTATTGCAACTGTGAAGGATAGTGAGGGTAACGACAAGCCAGTACGCCTCCTTCTTGACACAGGTTCGGAGCTTTCGTTCATAAATGAGAATTGTGTAGCTTCTTTAGGCCTGCCACGCAAGCGCAGCCAAATTAGCATCAGTGGGATCTCATCAGCATCAGGTGGATCCACCAGAGGCGAAGTGAACGTTGAGCTTGAGTCTTGTGTGAATGACAAGAGCATCAATGTTACTTTACATATTTTGCCGAGAGTGACAGGAAGCATACCAAGTGAGTTAAGTGACAAAACTACTTGGCCCCACACTCAAGCGCTCCAGTTGGCTGATCCACATTTCAACCAACCTGGAAACATAGACATTTTACTTGGAGCAGAATACGTGCCACTCATCATGAGGGATGGGAGGAAAATTGGTACACCTGGAACCCCTGTTGCAGAGAATACAATCTTTGGCTGGGTGATGTCTGGTCGAGTACAATTTCAACAGCAAACAGTTCGTACACATCATGTACACTGTCAACTGGATAATATTTTGCAGAAATTTTGGGAAACAGAGGCAGTTCCTGAGGTCAAATTCATGACAGCTGAGGAGCAGCTAGCTGAGAAGAGCTTCGTTGAGAATCATGTTCGAGGTGAAGATGGAAGATACACAGTCAAACTTCCATTTAATTCAAACATTGAAAAAATTGGAGCATCCAAAGCCATGGCGTTGCGTCGGTTACAACAAGTTGAACGGCGTCTGTCAGCCAAACCAGAACTTAGAGAAAAATACAATAAATTTATGAGTGATTATGAGCAGCTACATGGAGCTTGTGCCACCAGAGTCAGTTGGTGAAACTGTTGGTAAGACATACTACTTACCTCATCATTGTGTGATGAAAACCATTGACAATGAGAACAAATTTAGAGTTGTGTTTGATGGAAGTGCTAAAAGTTCAACAAACATTTCAATAAATGATTGCTTACTCGTGGGTCCTACCATTCAATCTGACCTTTACACTATACTTTTGAGATGGAGAGTTCACTTAATAGTTATAAAGGCAGACGCCAGGCAAATGTTTCGTCGGTTCCGAATAGATACATCTCAAATTGACTTCCAGCGGATCCTTTGGAGGCCATCACTTCAAGATCCCGTTCTGGAGTATCGTCTATTAACAATAACATATGGAACTGGGTCAGCTCCATTCCTCTCTGTCAGATGCTTACAACAATTGGCGATTGAGAACGAACCATATTATCCAGATACCAGCCGTATCATACAGGAGGATACTTACGTTGATGACCTCATGAGTGGTAAACCAACACCAAGTGAAGCAATCCAAACTCAACAGCAACTTCAGAGCACTACTAGTACAGCAGGATTACAACTTGCAAAGTGGGCTTCCAATAGCGAAGAAGTAATAAGCAGTATTCCTCCAGAGCTACGTGATGTTGACAAAAACATTCAGTTTGATAGTGACGATAATAATTTGAAAGCACTCGGAATAAAATGGAATCCTCATAATGATATGTTCTCATTTTCCATTCCAGAATTACCAGTACTTCATAAAGTGTCAAAGCGTGTACTTTTATCAGAGATTGCAAAAGTTTTCGATCCCTTAGGACTCGTCTCGCCAGTGGTCATCCGTGCCAAGTTGATGATGCAGGAGCTGTGGAAGGCGGAGTTAGCATGGGATGACGAAATTCCATATCACATTCTACAACAGTGGAGAGTCTACAAAGAAGAATTAGTCATGATCAATAAATTCAACATTCCAAGATGTGTGGTACCAACAGGTACAATAATTAAACAAGAGCTTCATGGATTTGCGGATGCATCAATCAAAGCCATGTGTGCAGTGGTGTACTTGAGAAGTGAGCTCAGCGATGGCAGTTATCATGCTGCTATGGTAACCTCCAAAACAAAAGTAGCACCAATTCAGCAGCATTCCCTTCCCAGACTAGAGCTTTGTGCAGCAGTAATCATCTGTAAGCTTCTTCAAACAGTCAAATCAGCATTAAAACTTGGGAATGTGAACATGTTTGGTTGGAGCGATAGTACTATTGTTCTGAAGTGGATTGAAGGGTTCCCAGGTCGGTGGCAAACCTTCGTTGGCAACCGTGTTGCAATTATTCAACGCCTAGTTCCAGCAAGTAATTGGCGTCACGTTCCAGGAGTCCAGAACCCTGCCGATTGTGGATCCAGGGGTATCAGTGTGGACGAACTCAAAACTCATCCCCTCTTTTGGAATGGTCCTAGCTGGTTGCAGAGCCCTGAACTTCCTGACTTTGTGAAGCCTCAACTTGATAGTGAATTGAATTTAGAGGAGAAAAAGACAGTAAAAACACATGTGGTAGTACACAATTACCTTATGAACGTAATCAATTCATTCTCCTCATTGACAAAGTTAACTAAAGTGTTTGCTTATGTGTTGAGATTTGTATACATGCGTGTGTTCAAATCTGCAGCATGTAAACCAGGACATTTACAAGTGGATGAATTGAATAAGGCGATGAAATTCATTATTCGTGTGGTGCAGCGACATGAATTTTCAAAGGAATTGGAGGATCTTTCTTCAGAACAAGAGGTGGGTCCCAAGAGCAAGTTACATCGCTTATCTCCTTTCCTGGATCAACAGCAAATACTTCGTGTTGGTGGCAGACTAAAGAATTCAACTTTACCTGATGAACAAAAATATCAGATTGTGTTACCAAACAAGTCGCATGTGACAAATTTATTAATCGAGCAATTTCACATGAAGTACTTGCATGCAGGATTCCAGTTATTGTGGGCAACACTGCAGCGTCAATACTGGATTCTCAGAGCTCGTGATTCCATTAGGCACATTGTGAGAAGATGTGTTAAATGCAAACGAGTACGTGCAGAAGCAGCGCAGCAGCTAATGGGCAACCTCCCGGAAGCAAGGGTCAGCCAAAGTCGCCCGTTCGAGAATGTAGGTGTGGATTATGCCGGTCCCTTCAACTTAAAAATTATGCAAGGCAGAAGCAACAAGCTGATGAAGGGATACATGGCAGTTTTCGTGTGTATGGCAACAAAGGCAGTGCATTTGGAACCCGTCAGTGATTTGTCTACCAATGCATTTCTTGCCACTCTAGAACGTTTCGTGTCACGTCGTGGACTGTGCAGTAAAATCTTCAGCGATTGTGGTACTAATTTTGTTGGCGCTGATAAGGAACTCAAGAATTTGTTCAAATCTCAACAGCACAATGACGAGATAACAACCCAACTCAGTAGCAGAGGAATCGTATGGTCATTCAACCCCCCAGCAGCCCCACACCAAGGCGGATTATGGGAAGCAGCAGTGAAATCAACCAAGTTTCACCTCAAGCGAGTCATTGGAACTGAGTCATTAACATTTGAGCAGTTTCATACTGTGCTATGCAAGGTGGAAGCGATTCTCAACTCACGTCCGCTGACGCCAATGTCACCGGACCCAACCGATTACAGCGTGCTCACCCCCGGACATTTCCTCATTGGACAACCCCTGTTAGCCATCCCACAACCCAATCTCACCGAAATCAAAACAAATAGACTGACAAGATGGCAGCGAGTGCAGCAAATTGGTCAACATTTCTGGCGACGTTGGAGTAACGAGTACGTTAGTACGCTTCAACAGCGTTTCAAGTGGACTACTAAGAACCGTAATTTACAAGTGGGAGACATTGTTATTGTTCGAGATGATCAGTGTGCCCCTATGAATTGGAAAATGGGTCGTGTGATTATAGTTTATCCTGATTCAAATAATATTGTACGTGTTGTTACAGTGAAAGTATTTAATGCTAATCAAAACAAATGTATTGAATTGAAAAGACATGTCAACAAATTATGTCCATTATTATACAATGATGAATATGAATAACGCAATTTGTGAATAAGTATCATTGTCATTTCTATGCTCTTGTTATACGTGTGTGGCGGTGATGGGACCACCCTGATCGCGTCACACCAACCATTCTTTTTGAGGGTACGGTGATAGGGATGCCTTGATCTCGTACTCTTTGCAAACTTCTTCATAATGGGTGAGGTGATAGAGATGTCTTGATCCAACCTCATTGCTTTCTTTCTTGGTAGTGGGTCAGGTGATGGGGGAGCCTTAATCCGAACTCACTTTTCTTTGCTTGTATGACTATGTTTTAATTGAAAAACTACGTTTTTGGTGCCCCGGTGTAGCGTACTGAAGTACATATATCTGTTTTTATTCTTGCCGTGGGTCATTGTCTTCATTTACTTAATCTTCGATGTAAAATACATGTTAATGAACACTTGTTCTATGTATGAAATTTCGTGTCTTCGCCAGTCTTCATTCTCAGAAGCAAAACCAATTCTCGGAGTCTCTTTCCAACCACGAACCAAGTAGCATACCTTTTTTCTTGCTTCTTACCTTTTGTACAAACATATAAAGGTTTTTGTTATTATATATATATTCTACGTCATCATTCCATACCACCTCTGAGGTGGCAGTTAATTTTCTCACTAACAATTCGCACCACATCACTTACATACAAACTTGTGTTTTCCTTTTTTCATTTTTTAACCAAAGATAGTGGAAAGGGGAGCAATGGCAGTGAAATATTTTTTATAACTAAGAAGAGCTCCAGCTTTACACACAGATGAGGAGAAAGCTAAGAAGTCACTGAAAAGTTTTTATGGTTACACGGCAGTGGCACTGCATAATAAATCCACATTACTCATACAACCAAAAAAAATGTTGTTTGAAGCTGTACTACGCGTTCTGTTTTGATACGTATAGTTTTATTGTGGGTTCTTTTTTGTAGTGGAAAATAACAAGCCAAAATCTGGATTATGCTTATTGTTTGCTCATAATACACATGATGATGCAATGTACACAAAAAAAGAGGCAAAAAATGTTGTCATAAGCTAAATATCTAGAAAAGGATGGAGCTTAAACCCAAACCAACAAAAATTTAGAACCTTTCTACTGGCTACTACTGCTGCTCTCCATCAAGTTTTGTCCTATTTATCGGGATAACAATAAGTAAATAGAAATCAACTTGCAGTGTATTAAATAATGCGAGCAACCAAGTTTCCTGTCTGTTTAGTTGGTATATACATTTGTAGCGCATAGTTGTTGGAATAAGTAGGGACCATTTTACGTATTTCTTTTTATATCATGCTGAGAGAAGTTAAATCAAATATGGAATGAAACTAAGAGGAAAGTTCATGTGGGCTGGGTTGGGTCTCTAAGCAGAGCATTGCATTGTTTTTCATATATTTAGTCCTTCTTCTCCTTCTGCGTATTTCGTATCAAAGTTTTTGGACGGAATTTTTGTCTACTTTGGTTGTAAGACTCTTTAAGAAACTCGACATTTTTTGGACTGTCTCATTGACTAAGAACAAAAAAGAATGTGGATAAGTATGCATGTGGCGTGTGAGACGAAAATGCCTCTTGTGCTTCTACTCCGCTTTGTATATAGTATACGCAACGTAGAGGAATAAAAAAACAGGGTTGGAAGTTGGAATTTACGACTGTCTCATTCCCCCCAACGAGTGGAGAAAGTGAGGAGCTTCATAAATACACATTTTTGCATGCATTTAGCTCATGAAAGCTTCTGCTTGTGAAAGTGGGCAATGGCGAATGGCAATGGCATGGTACAAAAAAAAATGTGAAAGGAAAAAGAACTTTTTAAGCTCTTTTGGTCTCTTGAATTATAATGCTTGGCGCTAGTAAGTAGGCACATTATACTCACTTACGTGGGAATGTAACAATGGAGAAAACTACATAGTTTTTGTGTGTGTGTGTGTGAGCTCCTCTAACTTATTTACAAAAAAGATTTCATTTAGATAAACTAGCTTTTGTGTATCCATTTGGGATGAGACTATTCTTAATATTTTGGTAGTCGTCGGCATTCTCTTTTTTTTGTGTCGTAAACTCATCCATTCCTTTGGGATATACCAACAGACAGTCAGACTTTTGGTAGGAAGGAAAAACTTGGCTGATAAAAATAAAGTTGGATCAAATTGAATTCAACAAAACGAAGGACGTTCGTTCATGTTTCTCCGTTGCATTTGACTCGGAAGATGAGTTATGGCCTTACGATTTCGTATGTGCAGCACGGATAACTACATTTTTTCTTTAAAAAAAGAAAAATTTGTTTTTTCAATCCATATACATTTACTTATTGACTACTTTCACTAACCACTGCAGTCTTTGTCGACTGCATTTTCAACATGATTCACAACATGTAGTCGTCCTCCTGTTTAACATTTTGCTAAAAAAATAATATATTGATTTTTCACTTTATTGGATTTTATTGTGCTTTTTACAGCGTTTCCCCTGGACTTACGCCAGCTATGTTTGGTCTGGTAAGTATTAGGATAAAATCTTATTTGAAAACCCCTTCTTCTTTTTTTATGCAACTGCTCCATGTTTATCACGATGTCATCTCCCTCTCCTTTTTCTATCGCATGATTTTATGACAAATTGGTTACATTTTAGTAGGGGTCATTTGATTCGGTTGACTCGATAAAGCAGAGAGGAGTTTATGACAACTGTTTTGCTATTTTATTACAGCAGCGGAGTGGTCATTGTTGGTACAGCCCTATGTTTCGCCATCGGGGTCCCCATTGTCCTCGAGAAACAAAGCCAACCTGGGACCGAACCAAAGCAAGAAATGGTTCGCAAATTACTTTCAGAAGTGCCTCTCGTTGACGGGTAAAACCAACATTTTATTACATTACTTCATCAACATCAACCCATCCATGCCCTTTCTTTTTTATGAGTGTATATATATATATATATATTATGCGTGTTTATATCTGATGCAAAAATCTCTGCCATTGGATTCCTTTCCCTTTTATTAACCAGCTTGTGAAAATTAGACGTGTGCCATAATTCTTCATCAGGGCAAAGGTTGTAATTACATATTACGGGGTTTTGAAATGAGTTTCATCAAATTAGTCAATACTATATACGACGTACTTATTTAGGCTATTTTTGGAACGAGACGTTTCGTCTACCGCTTTTTATTACTGGTGTCGTCTGGAAAGAGTTTTATGTTGTATACATGGTGGTGGTATGGGGTATGGTGGCATCACATCACAGCTACTACTACTACCTAAGTACTCCGAGTTTTAATGTCATTCTCCACCACAACACCAGTAGGCTTGAATGGAGTCACACAATCAAAGAGCCAAACGTGAAGTTTGGAAACAAACTGTGGAATAAACTTTTCAAAGAAAGAGAGAGGGAGAAGGCAACATACATGAGTAAATTAGATATTCATAAATTCACCACGCATCCAACTGTTCTTTTAAACTGGGAGCCCATATAAAACTTGATGCTATAAGTCACCATTGAAATTTACGAAGTACGGGAACGAAGAAGCGCAACCAAACCACTATATTATTTTGAAATCAAGTCAAGTGTATTACAAAATGTAGGGAAAGTAGTGAAAGTAGCAAGTTGTCAGCAAGTCAGATCACGATCACATGCAATTACGAAAACGGAAATCCTAAAAGCACGCACCAACAGAGCAGCGGTGTGGAAATGGTAGAAGTAAGCAGGCGAAGGAACACACACACACACACACACACACACCAAGGAGAGGAGACCAAATATAGTTGTAAAAGTAAAGAAAGATTTTGGTTGCCGATACAAATGCTCAAGTCACGACCGAATGGACAAGGAAGAGAAACATGTAAGTCACGCTGAGCTAACCTGCCGCCTCTCTCTCTCCCCAACAAGAGAAGAAAAAGAAGTGAATACACACATAAGTACGTATGTATACATGCACATAAAACAGTTAGTGAATTAGACAGATTTGGAATTCAGAATATCAAAAAAAAAAGAACGGTCCAAAAGTAGATTTTGGTCCATTTAGTGAAAGTGTTTTTCTGCAATGATGGAGTACTTCACTTGGGTGGACTTTGAACTCCATATATTTTCCTGGGGAATATATTTTAGTAGACACAACAGATGTGCGGGTGGATGGTGGTGGTGGTTACGCTCTATAATGTTATGTACTTATGTGTGATGTGATGAAAACCTTCTCCCTTTAGCACTTTGCTTTCTTCCGTAGTTTGTAACCAGAATGTATTTTGTGCTGGTTGAACTGTACTCAGCATCTAAATTTAAGTTTCCTGGTTTCATGAGATACATATCAAATTTTTTACCAGGGTGTTGCTATCCTAGTAGCCAAGCCACATAAAGCTGGTAGTACTTAAGAATATATAAGTATATATAGATACATGGAATAATGTAGTATTGAGCAGCAAGCCAGGTGGCAATGAAGCGTGACACTATCGCGTCAACAGCGGAAACTTTCCAATCTCTCTCTTACTCCAGAGCTTTGGGTACCTGCTACCGGTGCAGTGGTTGGTAGTAGTGGTGCTAGTCTCTTCTTTCTCTTTAGTCTCTCTCTTCTCCTTCTCAGTCTCTTTCCTGCAGTTTTCTTGGTTGATAGCGGTGTTGATGATTTCGGGTGGTGTGTATGTGTAGTGTACAGTCTATTGGAAATGGAGCAACAAACACGAAGCCTGGAGCGGAATCAATTTCACTTTATGAGCTACACTAGAAAGCTCTCACGAATAGTTTACCATGCTGCTCCCACTTTTTGAAAGTATACAATTTGGAGGGACACATCGCATCATTATATAAACCAGACCCGACCACCAAAGTAAATGTTGCAAGGAGAGGAGAGAGCATTAGTGGAATGTAAGACACCCACGGAAAAAATGTGGTGGTAGGTAACATAACATGAAGGGAGGAATACCAAGAAAGCTGTAGGTTTAAGCAGGCAATATGTACCTCATACATAAATGGGAGACTTGCAAGTGTTGATAACACGATGGAATAGGAAAAAAACCAACGGAAATTTAGTGTAATATTCGGAAATGGGCAATTCATTTCAAGAAATCTCGATGACATTGGAGACGATGAAATGGAAGAAGAAGGTTGAGAAGATCACGATGGTATGTATGATATGATGATAGTTTCCCCAAAAAAAACGAATGTTGTACATATGATCAAGAGGGTGAGAGCATAAAATGATACTAAAGAATGAGTATCAAAAGGAGGGGAAATATGAGTAAATTTCAACAGTCAGTAGAAGAGTGAGACGATGAGAGAGAGAGAGAGAGAGAAAGAAATTGTGAACATGTTGCTACATATTACATAATATCCTATATTCAACCATATTTTTTTTGCAGGGCATTTTTTTTTGCTCCATGTGGTGCAGTGAAGTTTTTCTTGTTCCTATTATATCCCCAGATTTTTGCAATTCTCAGCATATTAGAAAGCGCTAGTGGTTGTAGTAGCCTTAGAGGAAAATGAGAATAAAGGAGCAAAAATTGTTCGGCATCCTCTTCATTTTCCTTTATTGCACCGTAGACATAGGTATCCATGTAGTTAATATATTCCCTTATTTTTCCACTCGCTTTCACTCTCCTTTCCCTCAAAGGTGGCACTCGTAATACTGTGTACTTATATGTCCATAATATGTACATATATTGTGTGCTGTGTTGCAAGGCAAGAGGGTTTCCTGTAATCATAAAAACGCGAAATTTACTCCTCTATGCATTTTTAAACTATGTGAAGAAATAACAGTTTCACTTTTTGGTTTTTTTGCTCCTTTTCTCTCTAACATAGGCACAATGACTTTCCTTACAACCTCAGAAAGTTCTTGCAGAATCAGCTTCGAGATCTCCATTTCGACACCGACTTGAGAAAGGTAAGGCTTCAATGTATGCATGTGTTATATGTTATGAGAAAAAAAACGACTTGCCAATATAATATGTTCCACCACTGTAAAATAGTGCCTAACTACGTACTACTACTCATTGAGTTAGAATGAGGAGTAGTTGAAAGGAAATAAGCAAACATGACGAAAAAATGGGAGAATAAAAAGCTAACATACTTTCAGCTTGTTCTTCACTTTCTTTTTTCCCACCCAGAATCTTCTTCTTCGATTCTCCTTCCTTTTTTTCTTGAGTCAGGCTCCCTGATTCCCTTCAAAGGAAACTTAATTTAAGGCAGTGATTCGGAATTTTTGACGTCATTTACGTATAATAGCTGTTTTTAAAAGGAAGGAGAACGAGGTTAGAGGATTATATTGTATGGGTGGGCTCTTTTCATCTCACTTCAAACTTACTACCACTACCTACGCACGTATCTCAGCTTTTTGTATGAAATGCATTGATCTGAAAAACTGTGTGTGTGTTTTCATTTCAGACGGATCCTTTTGCAGGAAGCGTTTGGTCTCATACAGACCTCGTCCGCCTAAGGATTGGAGGTGTTGGAGCTCAGGTATCGTACTTTTAATGACATTCTTTTGTTGATGTTATGAACCTCGCTTGTTCTTTTCTATCGGTTTGGCTTTCTTTCCCTCACTCAATGACATCAATTACGCCCGAGTGGCATTTGTAATTGTGATTGAATGGGCACGCGAAATTTCACCAAAGCATCTTTTTAATATTTTCTTCTTTCATCAAAAGAGAGCTTATAGTAGTACTACTTCTCCAAACCAAGTGGAATGTTGAATGACGATATAACTTGGATTTTTTTTATTTTCGTTTTTTTAGCTGTGGTCAGCCTACGTGCCTTGTTCAGCACAACATTTGGATGCAGTTCAAATTGGAGTGGAGCAGATAGATGTGATTCGGAGATTGGTGGAAAAATATCCTCTGTACCTAACTCTCGTTACATCAACAAAAGGTTAGTAGTCGATTTCTGTCTCATTTTTTGGTCTCCTACATATATATACTATTCACATATGATGCAAGTACGTATGTGGGACGGGTTTAGAAATCGGAACTGAAAGTAGAGCACGATAAATTATATTATCTGGTTGAATAGTGAATGCGTGTAAAAAAGAAACTGTAATATCCGGTGAGTGCAGCATTCTTCTTACTCAACATTTTATGAAGATTTGAGTAGATAAACATATATGGGAACCCCGTACAAATATTATTTCCTGAGAGGTACACATGAGAGAAAGCAGTGGGGATACGTATACACAAGATCACATTGACCTAATCACTTTAGTGGTTTCCATAAACTGAAGAAAAATTGTTTTTATTTACCGCACACCAATCCATTTCCCAAACCACATAATGGTATACACATAGACACAGCAGATATACACACAAGCCGTTATCCCATGATAAATATCGTTTTCAGGGCGCACATTTTTCCTCCTTTCTCCCTTTTGTTGCGTACACTTAAAAGAAAAATTGCTGTCTGTTTTTATATTGCTTGCTTCCAGGTTAGTAGGTAAGAGGCAATAAAAAAAGTGGGATGGTTGCGGGTCCTGATCTGTGTACACGGTACAACCAAACCAACCATACAAACATCACATAATAATATATAGTGTCCAACAAGATGAGTGTGTACGAGAGTCTCCGCAGTCGGCAAATAAGTGCACTTGAGAGGAACAATTTATACGACCTGGTGTCCTATATTTTGTTGCATATATGATGAAATGAAGAAATATTACTTTATACGGAATTATAGTGAATGTACATCTTCCAAGGCAAGCATATATAGGTAAGTAGGTATGCATTCTTTATCTCAAAGGAGATAGATAGACACTGGTTACCAAATCATCATATAGAACATTTCTACTTATGTTTATATACATACATACATTTATCTTATCTGTTTGTTGAGCATTGCTTTTTGTTATCATCGAAGCTTGGCTCTGACTCTGTCCTCCCTAACCATAGTCATAATCATGATCCATCGAGACAAATTTACCTTCTCCCAGGTTATTGCTAACAGGGCCTCATGGCCTTTTGAAGAGCACGACGCGACGCTTAAATAAGACGGAGAAAGCTCCTTGGGATTATTCAACTCCACTCGACTCAACCCCTTCTCCCTCTCAAAAATATTATATGCTTGTGCTAGATTTTTATATGCACATCATATAAAAATGACTTTTTCAAGAATTTCTCATTGTTGTATCTATTCATTCTTCTACATTTCCTCAAACAAGCAAAGATATGATGATGATGATGATGACAACGATGATGATCTCAATCTCATGCATTTTTGTAACTTTAGGGCAAATAACCTTAAGTAAGGATAAACCATGTTGGGAAACATACATGTCTACATGAGTTAGTAAAAGAAAAAGTCTCCGTCTCACGACCTCTCTTTTCTTCTTGACTCTCGGCTTGAATCACAATTTTTTCGTTGATTCCTTTTTTTCCTCAAGAAAAATATCACAAAACTTTGGGAAAGGGATGGCTGTTCGGCTAAGTGTGTGTATATATGGATGCTTTTGTGTTCCACACTGTTTGGGACAAACGAGAAGGGGAAGGATAAAGGATGATACTTCACAGAAAAAGTTTACACATGTGTTTATGTGTGTCTATAATATTATGTATGTATATACCCAAGTGCTTGCATCTTCTTCTTCTTTTCCTATTAGAGTTACATAAAAAGAGAAGTTTGCTTTTACTTCCATGCATGCTTAGTTAGTTGCTCTTATACAAAAAGACAGCTTTTCTAAATCAGTGAGAAAAGCAAAGGGAGTGAAAGAAAGCTGAGCTCAACCAGGATGAGCTCATATATACATGTGCTCTTTCCTGTTTCTCAAATAATATGTGTGAAGCACATGGACCCATAAAGTTGGATACACAAAAAAAGTACAAGTTCTCTGTTTATGTGTTCTTGGTCATCCACATCCACCTTAAGTGAAATACGAGTTTAGTTATGCCTATTTGCCTGCCATGTCGCCCGCTTGTTACCTAACTTATGGTAAAATAAAGATGATGGGACGTTAACGAAAGGTGTATGCTGAGTGGTCTTTCTTTTTTCTTCTCCCCAAAAAAGAAAACTTGCTCGATATCTCTACTACTTTTACATTCAAAGGGATGTAGAATATAAGTGTCTCTCCTTCTACACAACACAATGATGTAGAGTCTCAATAATCGGAAGAAAAGGGTTTACTTTGCTTAAGGATTTGCTTTTTCTTTCTGTATTAAGGAGAAATAAAAGAGGAAGTCTGCTTCTACATACATAGGTTATAGTAGGAAGGTCTGATGTAGTATTGCAATGCAATATACCACTTTAGGCACATCGTCTAGCACGCTTTCTTCTTCCTTTTCTCATAACCCGGCCATCCTCCTCTTGTAGGTTTTGTTCACCTTGTATAACGGTTGATGATATGAGGATACTTCAACAACGATATAGAAGTAGTGGTGGATGTGTGGAGAAGAAGAGGCAAAGATAGAGAATAGAAAAGACATTACACAGATACATACATTCATCCTCAACAAGATGTAGAAGACTACTACTTTTACCCTTTTCCAACTAACTTTTGAATGGAATGGAACAAAACTCTTCTCTCTTTTACTATAAGATACAAGAGAAATGTGCATAAAAGTGGAGCTGCAAGAGAGTAAGAGAGAGAGAGACCGACGAAGAAATAGTAAGGAAGACGCTGAACATGGCTAAAACGAGAAAAAGAGAGAAAGTCTATTGAATCTTCATTCTACTTTGTGCAAACGAGCTATGAAAATGGAAAAGTTTTTTTCTTGTTCTCCTCTTCTCTTTCTCTCTTTCCTCATCTTCTCTCTTTTCCTGCAACTCTCTCTCTCTCATCTCTTTCTTTTTCATGTGTAAAAAAAAGAAGAGGAGGGAAGAATGAGAAAAAAACCAGGATGAAGGAGCAATGGCAAAAGTCGAGGAAGGAAAAAAATGTTTATTTGATTTAGGCTCAAGGTGCACTTATAAAGGGATATGTTATACAAAGAAACAAATGGAAAGGAGTATTTGATTATAAGAATGTATGTGTTTGTGTGTGTGAGTATGTATGTATATAGTTGAATCTAAGAGGATGGGACTTGACTACACTCTGAGACATTCACACTTTGTAATATCTGTGTGTTTACAACTGAATTTGGTGTATGAATGAAAGGGAATTTTTTTAAAAGAAGAAAGGAGGGACAAAAAAGGAAGGAAATGAGAAAAAGGCTAAGTTGAAAACGTGTTGACTCATCAGGTTTAAAGTGTTATTTGGGAGGTCGGGCTGGTTTTTTTTTAAAAAAAAAAGCAGACGAAGAAGAAGTTGAAAGTTGAGAGGAAAAAATAATAATGGATAAGTACAGGAGAACGCAACGCCACCAACTTTTCTATACATATAAATAACTTATGGATGTAGAAATGTAGGGACATATAAGTACTACAATACAAACCCAGAAAATGATAACCATTTCCTTTGAAAGCAATAATAAAAGGTGGCTTATTCCTTCCTTTTTTGGTTTTTATCCGACACCCTTCATCTTTATACAAAATGGGCTAGTCATATGAGTACATATACCATGCGTTGCGGCTATAAAAGTGTTTTATACTATATACGGATGTATATACACATGTTTGCTTGCATACTTACTTCCTAGAAGATGAAGAAGATAAGAATGGAGATGAAGATAATAATATGACAGCACATCTACCAAGATGAGTGAATAAACGAGCTCATTTGACTGAATGAAATTCCTTCTCCTTTGTTACTCATCTTCCTTTTCAGGAGTCCTTGTGCCTTCTCCGCTTTCCCATTGTATTATGGTGGGGCTTTGAGATCCAGTTTGTTCATTTTTTTTACCCATTTTTTGTGAGTTTGGCTTCATCTTTTTCTGGTGGGGGGAAACGAGAAGTGGAATGAAATGAGCGAGTGTTTCGCATATAAATACTTATATATATATTTATGCAAGCAAAAGCTGTTGTACCTGTTTTTGTAATCCATCTGCTCAGCTTCAGACTTTACACATTTTATCGCATCAACAACCATGTAAGTAAGTCAGTAGATTCAGATTTTATTGCGCCCTTTTTTGTTCGAGGTTGGCAGACAGTCGCATAAATACATGTATAATGATGTGATATGTGATCTCATCACTTTTATGTTATGCAATCATAAAGGAAAACCAGAGAGAGTAGTCTTTATGGTTTACATCTGTTTGTATGTTTTTAAGTTGATGCACATCAAACAAGCGAGTTGATCCTCCGAGTTTATGAATGTATTCCTTATCATGTCCCTCAGTTCACATGAGTTATGTTGAATAATATGTGCTGCTTCACGTGGTGAAGGCACAGTCTACGATGTATGACTTTTCAATTTATGTGGGAACGAAAACATGTTCTTCCTGGGATCTTTGTTATATATTTGGTGCACATTTTTCAAAGAACGCCTCATATGTCATAGAAAACAAATACAGACTTTCCCACTTTTTTTTCGCAGAAATAATAAGTTTTGTCATGCACTTGCTCTTCGTCGCACACTGTTGGTCATAAAAATTTCTCCATATTTCTTGAAAAAAAAAGTGGTAATCTTTATCATAATAAAAATCGGTGTCTGATTTTTTCCTCTGACTTAAAAAGTTGGCTAAGTGCTGAGTGGGATTGGGCACGATAAAGATTTCCATTTTTTGTGACAGTTCTTATGTATTATATAGTATTTCTCGGAAACCTTTGATATGAAAGCAATCCATATCGTTTTTATGGTATTGCCGACTGCGTATGTCTGCTTATTAGTAGGCCAAGTAGGTTTTACTCATAAAAAGATGAATGTTTTCAGGGAGACTGCTAACTGTTTTATATATGTGGTATAAGGATAAAACATCTTTGGTTCTTCTGTTTTCTCTAGAAGTTGGTGGTGTAGTATGGTTCTTTTTCTTTCACTCTTTCCAGAAACATTATGAAACATGATGCGATGAGTGAGAGGTTGAGGAAGTGAAGGTATGATGAACGATACGATCTTTCTAATGCATTGTACAAAAGGTATATGTCCACTATATTCGATTCATGGTGATGGTAGGTGGTCTGGCTCATCTTGTAGGCATGTACGTACATACATTCACAGTCTATTCAGCTTTATAATAAATATAAGTATATGCATGTATTTTATGTACACAAGTTACACAAGAGGAAGGATATTTGTTAGCAAAAAACATGGACGTATATTAGATTTGCGATGAGTAAAACACTAGTTTTTTGGTTCTACTACATAGCCTTTGCCGTTAGCTCAACTTTCACCACGCTTTCACTTTTCTCCCACTTTTTCAACTTTTACTCTACTTCTCTTGTTCGTACCTCGTTTTTTATGAATTCTGGGCAGATTTTCACCAACTTCCTTGTTTGGTTCTGTGATAGAACAAGTTGTAGACGGAAGCGAAAGGAGCTTTGAAAGTATATAGCAGGTAATAAAGATAAGAAGCAAAAAAGAAGCAAGCAAACATACACAGACAGACAGGCTTTGATCCTGGCCATGCATGGCTTGCTAGAGTTTGGCATTTTATCAAGAAGACAATGAGCCCAACTGTTTTCTTCTTTTCTCTTCTTTTCAATCTCTGACTTTGTTTACTCTTTTTCCAAGAAGGGAGGAAAAGTAGGCTACTTACCTTTTACAATAAAATATACTCGGTGGTATTAGTTTCCCAAGTTTTGAATCGACGGAGTTGCCTTGTCACGTCATACCAGTCAAAAACTCATGAACAATATAATATAAAGTTTGCAGGTATGACAGCTAAAACATATAAATATTTATGAGACATGATACAACCGTACCCATTACTAACGAACAATGATAAGCAAGCGTAAATTATGCAACTAGAATTCCCATTTTAGCTATTTTAACTGATTTTTACCACAATTTGTATACTTCATTGCTTGTGTTCCAACACCTATGCATGGGAACTAAATAATATATAAAATATTGCAGCAGCATCACGTTATTGCATGTAGCTGCTCAGCCAAATAAATTAATTTGCAATATAATCTACACAGATTTAAAATAAATGCTCTGAGGTAATTACTGATCGTGCGTAAATTTGTCAATGTCAACGAGTACACGTAAACAGAGCGCATTTGAGATTAAAACTTGGTGGAAAGAATGTGCCTAAGCACATGGGAAAACATTAAACTTTTTGACCACAAATAGAACTCCCATTAGCAAGCACATATGTTTACATACACCGTATCGTGGGTGTTCAAAACTTGTATTATCATCAAACCAGGGTGAACACATGTTTAGTTTAGCCAAGTAAAGAAAAACTGGTACAACGCGGAGGTCGGAGGTTTTAAAAGTCCATTTACACAACCATATCTACAACTGGCGCATCATTTCCGGTTGAAACTCAAGTTGAGAAATGGGTTAAAAGACACTGCGTAAAATGGAATGGGGATATTGAACTTGAATCTATTAAAAAACCTTTGAGCAAATAATGAACATTACCCACTACAAATAATTCTCTTTCTATTCCTTGTTTACATTTTTCCAGAGTTGGAGGAAGCCCATCAGAACGGACGGATCGGAAGTCTAATCGGGGTCGAGGGGGGCCATGCCATAGGGAACAGTTTGGCAGTACTCCGGATGTTCTACAGTTTGGGAGCTCGTTACCTCACGCTAACACACAACTGCAACACTCCCTGGTGAGTTTAGCTGCACAATGCTATATCTTACCTTACTATACAACATGCATACTCTACTTTCTACTCTTTTTCTCCCCCAGCCCATAAAACACACCGGAGTATATTTTATAGGAGCCCAATCGCAATATCATTCTAGTCTGCTGGAAAAAGAACTACTTTATTCTCTACATAAAGGAGAGTTCATCCAACTTACCATATTAGCTAGGTATCCGGTGCACTAACTCAGGCTTAAGTCATAAACTGTAGGTTAGTGTTACACTGCGGAAAGAAAGTGAGAGAGGAAAATTACGAGAATTGCACCTTTATCACCCCCTCTCTCCTTTAAGTTGTCATCGGGTCAAGCTGTTCATTTGATTAAGCATTACCACCTGCATTCATTCATGGAGGGGAGGACGACGTGTGCTGGTGCATAATTGTGTATTGATGGCGATACCATCACATAATGCATGCCTATATACCTTATACATCCTTTCTCTATATTATATATATATGCTTAAGCTTTTAAGTTTAGGGTGAAACTGCTTTCTCATGCAAAGTACGTTACATCAATTTCTGGCAAAAAGCCGAAAACTTGTTTACATGCACGTGTTGGTGAGAGCATCAGCCTCTTTGCCCTCAAATTATTCTGTTGTTACACACACCCCATATCCCTGTTCAATAACTTTTTTTTGGACGGTTTATAAGACTCAACATGCCGTTCTCAGGTTTTTCCTCGCCTCTGGCAGTCATCATATGTACACACGATCTTGCACAAGTAGTTTAGTTTGGTGTTCATATGTGTTTTTGTTGAGAAAAAAAGGCAGTCTCTTGTCTACCTTTTTTCTATTCTACACAACTCTTTCACAGTCAGTTACGCTAGGGAGTCATGTTTTCCATATTTATACCTGAATGAATGTAATATTCATCAGAAGGGTCTTGTACTCCATCCACACACACACACACACACAATATGAGAGAGAACATACGTCGTCGTCGTCTTCATATCAAGTACGCATTTTTTTCTAACGAAATTTCACTAGAATAAAATACCGTTTTTGTTGGTGAAGTTACGTACAAAGTACAAGAGATGAGAGACCTTTTGTTCTTTCCTGTGAAGGCTCGCCGTATTCCACGAGAATTAAACAAAATTGAACGGATATTTTGTTATGTCAAAAAATCCTACCGGATCCTTGTGATATTATCTTTCAACTTGAGTCAACCGATGCTGTCATGTCGGAAACGGAAGATTACATGGGAAACATATTATACGCTTGGAAAAATCATTCCTCAAGATCAACTCTGTACTTTTTTCCTTCTTCCCATATTTTTTACATCTTTTTCTGTCTCCATTTATATGCTCCACTGCAAAACTAAAGCTGGTCTTGGAGCGTTGGGAATACAAGGGGAAGGCAATATTTGTTATCAATTTGAAATGGAAAGTGTGTAATACAAAAAATTTTCCATCTAGTTGCCCTTTGTGTCTTCTAGAACGTGTATATATTACCAAAAAAGGATACAGTAGTACAAAGTACAAAGCAAAAAAAAGTAGTTTCCATCCAAATCCAAGATGGATATCCCAGCTAACAAAAAATAAGTCAGTTAGTTTATCATTGGAAATGGTCCACTTTAATACTGATGCTGGCACTACTTTCACCCACCAGCGTTGACCAATGAGCGAGGAACTAGGTCGTTTATCCTGAAAGTGACTGCTGTGGGTGTGTGGCAGGACAAAAAGGATAGGGCCAGAGTTTTTCCAGAAGAGACCATACCATAATATACTTTACGTATTTACCTAGTTGCGAGATTCCCACCAACTTTTTTTTTATATCAGCAGAATTCCTCTGCAACTTCCGTACTCAAATATATATATATAGGATGGAGGATGCTATTGCTATTGCTAAAACTCTCAGTATTCAACATTGCAAAACAACTGGCTAGTGGCAAACAATAAAAAAGGAATAGTAATAGTATCTACATAATTTTTTATCACGACAACCTATAATATATACTATGTTTATACTTACTACTTTTCCATAGTTTTGGACTCCAACTACATAAAACATAATGTGCATGGATTATGGGTACAAAGTAGAGACAACAAGAAGGGTGGCATATTATAAGGTTACTCCAGATACCCAACCTGTCCTTGCATCCTTATTCGTTATACTTAATCATGAACGTTTCTTTTAGAGAAAGACTCGATCCCAAGCTCAAATAGGTGAAAACTTTCTGCTGACGTGCTCCATCCGAGTCGTGAGAAACGCACAGAAAGAAAGACAGAATATTTTTGGAGGATTGCGAAAAACCAGACCTTTGTAATGTGATAGGAGGAGTGGAATAGTGGTGGTGGTGGTGGTAGTACCCATAGTAAGCAGAGAAGAGTGACTTATTTAACCAGCGTTTGCAAGACATTTGGGTTTCCTACTGCAGGAGTTGAAGTCGTAGCATCAATAGAACGAGAGACGAGAGAGAGAGAAAAAAAACGGAGAAGGGGAATCTGACTCCAAAAATCTCAAGGGAAATCATTGGCGACCTGAAGCAAAGAGCTGGTCGAAAAGGGTTTCTCTGTATGTATCGAATGCGTTCACATTAGTAAAAGGAAGTGAATGGAGGGCATCGGCATCGCACACGAAATAAAAAGAGGGTTTTCACTCGATGATGCTATCTGTCTGTTTTCAACTAGTTTGCTCGCACAGTCAGTCACTCAACCAATTTTTTACTGGAAGATCCTTATATACTCCATGCTGTGAAATGTATGTACATAAATACATAGATTCGACGATCCATCTCTCTCTCTTTCTTTCGTTCATAGAACACTGGAAGGCAGACAACTAGACATTGTCTATATATACATATGATCATGATCATCATCACAACCAACCAGAACCACCACCATATCATCACCATCATCATCATGGCATGGCCACTATATTGCATCCAAACATTTGAAAATGGATAGACACTGTGTGGTGCAATATTGGGTGAGTGATATGCAAGGGAAAGTTATGTAACTGGTTCGCTCAAAAGAATATTTTGCAATATGTAGTTGTCAGCAAAAAAAAAAAACTTGTGAAAAAGGGGATCCACTATATTATCATGGCATGGGACACACACTCTCACACAATATTAAACGAGAAGGGAAAACAGTTATAATGCAATCATCACTCTGTTGTTCCTCATGCTCTACATATTACAAGGAAAGGGAATGTCGTCTTGTGCTGGATCTGTCCTTCCCCTTCTCTCTTTTTTTTATTGTGGGAAGTTGGAGAAAGATAACTTTGGATTCTCTTATTGCATGTGAGTATCAATGGTTGGGAAGAATAAGAAGAAAGGGGTCTACTACCAAGGAAATTGTAAGAATAAGGAAGGAAGGAATGTGCTCGTATACATTACATGTATCTTATGTACTTTCTCCTTTCAACTGCTTCCTCGACCATTCGATGATGTACTATATTTCTTGGGAACAACAGTGAAGGAATAATAGTAGGAGACTACAAAGGCTAAGACCACTGGGTGGATAATATAATACTACTACTACTACTGTTGCAAAGAAAGGACATGTGCATGGCATAATAAAAAAAAACATGCATAATACGACCAAGAGTGTTTTGTAATACGCTATTATTATGTATTGCTTGTTGTGTTGGAAAAGGGCCTCTCTCTGTTGTGTTGTGTCGTTGTTGGTTTGTATGTCAGTGAAAGAATTTTCCTATTGTCCTCTTGTCAAATCCCACATTATTGTGTAAAGATGAGGATGACGGGAATGATGGTGATGACGGTCTCTTCTTCTTCTTCTCCTTCCTTATATACTATTTTTGGGAAGAGTTTGCTTCCAAACTTCACTGCTGGTGATTGTGGTGGTGGTGTCGTAGAGGGTACTGTAAAAAAGAAGAAATACAATAGATGGATGATAGCCTTTGGGCTTTATGAACATTTCGTGTACTTTCTGGTTAAGCTGTAATAGCTTGCTTCCATGCATCCGGCAGACCAAGACCAGCCAGAGAGAGAGAGAGAGAGTGAAGAATCTCTTGGAGTTCTTCATCCATCCATAATCCGCAGTCCCTTGTTTCGAAACTTATACAGATTGTGAAGCAAGCACACACAGACACATACACACTTTAGTTGTGTGCTCTTTCCCAAGCATGCTCCTGCATACATATTCAAAAAAAAACTTGGGAAAAAAGAAAAGACCATATGTAAACATTGGTTTTTGAACCGGATGAAAGAGGATACAAGTCATTCCTTCCTATAGATTGCATAAGTTTTGGTATGTTATAAATTTCAAGGGAGAAAGAGAGGTACGGGCTGGGCTGGCCTAAATTCCATTTCACCTATAAAAAACGAGAAGAAGAGAAAAGAAGTATGTAAACAAAGTTTTTTGTTTGCAATTGTTATCCACCTATTCATAACAGTGAAAGAGCCTCTTCTTATATCCTCACAGATAATATTGAATCCTTTCAAAAAAATTGTTTGTCCTTTACAACATCTTGTATGGAGAGAGATTTGTTTTGTTCAAGAAAAGTATGTAAATCACCTCGTTTACTACAAAGCCTACAACATGCCATGTGTTTCCATCCTGGCACGTAATGTGTTTAACTAGCTAATCTTTTATCATCATCAAATACAGTTCAAAAACTTAATACTTTTTATGTGAAAATGATACGTGCATGGTTTTTGGTTGTCGCACGTCACACCCACTGTTGAGAATGTCACCTAACTAACCGTCAGATACTTCTCACTCGTTTATGATGCCTGGAAGAAAATAGGATGACAACACAAAAATATATGTTTAGATTGATAGTCAATCACACCACCCCTCGTATTGCTTTATTCACCCAATCAAACCATCATTTTATATCATAAATGGCACAAATAATTATTAATGTTCCTGTTTTCTCAACCACCAACTCAATCTCGAACACACGACTCAATAACACTGCTTTACTCGCTCTCGAACAATACGTAAATCAATACTCATCTCTCACTCTCAAATGCTACACAAATCAATACTCTTCTCTCTCTCTCTCTCAAATACTACACAATTAATACTCCTCTCTTAATCTTGAATACTACACAAATCAATACTCTTCTCTAACTGTCGAACGCTATACAATTAAATGTGTTTCGAACACACAATTCAAACAACGTTGAATCTCGAACAAAAAACAAAATGAAATATTAAAACTCGATTGACAGTACTTGACTGTCCTCTCTCACTCGCTCGTTCTCGCGTTCTCAATTGAACTCTACTCTACTCTCTATCTCTTTTTCTCTCCTCACACGTTGCAACAAGGCAAACCACGCAATACTCACACATCTTGGCTCATCGAGCCATTTTCTCATTTCTCTATGACTTCTGCTATGAACAAAGTCTACTCAATGCTCACAGATCTAACATCACTCCCGCCAATTAAACAACGGTAGTTGTTTAATTAATTAAATTAACTACTCAATAACAATCAAAACTCTCTGTGGGTATGTGGGAAAACCCCTCCGTCTAACCCGAAATAAAAAAATGGAGGGGGGAAAACCACATACAACCCCCAAAAAATAATAAAATCTAAGGGAGTTCCATTCGGCCACCTCGAAACCTCAAACTCATTAAAATCTCAAGGGTTTAATAACCCACTCATCAAAATCACACGGGTTAATAACCACCCTCGTTAAAATCTCATGGGTTTCCTAACCCTACTCGTTAAAGTCTCATGGGTTTCCTAACCCTACTCGTTAAAGTCTCATGGGTTTGATAACCCTACTCAAAGTCTCATGGGTTTCAAACCCCACTCGCAAAAATATAACGGGCTTTATACCGCTCTCACAAAAATATAACGGGCTTTATACCGCTCTCACAAAAATATAACGGGCTTTATACCGCTCTCACAAAAAATATAACGGGCTTTATACCGCTCTCACAAAAAATATAACGGGCTTTATACCGCTCTCACAAAAAATATAACGGGCTTTATACCGCTCTCACAAAAAATATAACGGGCTTTATACCGCTCTCACAAAAATATAACGGGCTTTATACCGCTCTCACAAAAATATAACGGGCTTTATACCGCTCTCACAAAAAATATAACGGGCTTTATACCGCTCTAACAAAACTATAACGGGCTTTATACCGCTCTAACAAAACTATAACGGGCTTTATACCGTCCTCGCAAAACTATAACAGGCTTTATACCGTTGTCGCAAAACTATAACGGACTTTACACCGTTGTCGCAAAACTATAACGGGCTTTATACCGTTCTCACAAAACTCTAACGGGCATAACACCGTTCTCATAAAACTCTAACAGGCTTTACACCGTTCTATTAACTCTAACGGGCTTGATACCGTTCTCATTAAACTCTAACGGGCTTGATACCGTTCTATTAACTCTAACGGGCTTGATACCGTTCTCATTAAACTCCAACGGGCTTGATACCGTTCTCATTAAACTCTAACGGGCTTGATACCGTTCTATTAACTCTAACGGGCTTGATACCGTTCTCATTAACTCTAACGGGCTTGATACCGTTCTCATTAAAATCTCGTTCTCAGCTCACCACCGAATTACACGCTCACACTCAGGTTCGGTATTCATTTCACATGGAAATAACCGTTGCACTAATCTCATCGTCTTGTCACGTTGTGTTCTCACACTGGCTCACTCTCCATCTTTCCCAGGAATTAACTCCATAACCAAAGGCCACTCGATTCTCTTCAGATTGTCAAATCTCACAAGTACCAACTCGCCAAGTCTCAGTCCTCGTGTCGCCTTCTTTTGATGCCAGTTCACCAACAGTGTCAGGTACTCTTGAACCGATCCCTCAGCTCTCTCTTCAATGTAGTTACGCATTTGTAACGAACTCGCAATTTCTCAGCTTCACTCGCATCACTCTCAAAGGCAGCTCACATTTCCAAATGGATGGATGAACAGCGCTAGCGTCAAGGGCTCAAGATCCAATGGATATTCACTCACGTATGTCAAAGGCCTTCCATTCATGACTTCTGCGATACTTCTCAGCACATTATTTAATTCACTCAGATTTAGGCTCCCTTTCCCCATGGTTCTTCGTAAGAGATCCTTCACGGTTCTTATCACCAACTTGATGTCAGAGGGTTGAACTTCCATTTTTTCTGGAAGTATTCTCATCTCTCTTCACGATACCACGATCAACACCTTTTCCCCATTTCTCAAAAATCAGAAGTCCAGCCAGATGAACACCTCACACTCTCCAACAATGACAGTGAACTCAGCTCCATTGTTGTTGACTTCTTTCTCTCAAATAAAACTTCGCTCTCATCAAACTCTTCATTTGGCCTTGGCCACTCATCTTCAGCAGCATATAATCAGCTAGGACCAAGCCACCATCTCGATAACAATAATTTTTATGGAAGTCACGCATGGGATGGAAGGTCTGCAGGAACAACAACTCAACTCCCGGAACATGCCTCCATCTCCTTGAGCCAGCTCCCTCTCGTATTAACAGCAATCAGCTGCACATCACCGGATCACTTGCTCTTCAGTCACTCCACAATCTCATCACACCACTCTTTAAAAGGCACGTTTCTCTTGCTCAAGTAACTCATATCCCCATTAAGGTCCATCCCAACTCGGTATGTACAACGTTCCTCGTTCTATCCTCTCAATTCTCCCAGTAATTATTGAAGCGTAAATATCAGCTCCAATTTAAAATCTCAACATCTTTTTTCTCTGCATCCACATCACTCAGGAAAATATTTTCTGTTGTAACTCTTTCACAATATCAGGATGCTGTTTGGAAATACTTGGTAGTATTCCACAAATTTTCTCACTACTTCGCATCTCGAACTTCTTCTTAAAATCACGGTTGAGTCATGACAACTCAATCTCGCATTTTTTATGGTTGACGGTTGCACCACTCGCTCAACTCCAACTGATGTTATCTCAAGGGCTATTGCTGTTGATTTAAAAATATAACTTTTTTGTGATCCACTGTCAACAAAAGCTCGAACAACTCTCGTTCTCCCTCCACAGTTTACACGCAAAAATAAGGTTTGGAGTGCAGCTCCACTCGAACACTCAACGCCCGAACACAACAGCACCGCCAAGCCCCTTCGTCTCATATTTTTCTCATCCCACTCTTTGTCTTCATCGTCAACAGCTACACACAAGCCACACGTCAATGCTCTTCAAACAAAATCTCCAGCTCACGGTAAACTCCCGCCGTACGGGCCTCAACGCTCTCTTCAACACCTCCACTATCCTCCAGGCACCTTCTCACATCACGTCAAGGGGTCACCATATGTTGAGAATGTCACCTAACTAACCGTCAGATACTTCTCACTCGTTTATGATGCCTGGAAGAAAATAGGATGACAACACAAAAATATATGTTTAGATTGATAGTCAATCACACCACCCCTCGTATTGCTTTATTCACCCAATCAAACCATCATTTTATATCATAAATGGCACAAATAATTATTAATGTTCCTGTTTTCTCAACCACCAACTCAATCTCGAACACACGACTCAATAACACTGCTTTACTCGCTCTCGAACAATACGTAAATCAATACTCATCTCTCACTCTCAAATGCTACACAAATCAATACTCTTCTCTCTCTCTCTCTCAAATACTACACAATTAATACTCCTCTCTTAATCTTGAATACTACACAAATCAATACTCTTCTCTAACTGTCGAACGCTATACAATTAAATGTGTTTCGAACACACAATTCAAACAACGTTGAATCTCGAACAAAAAACAAAATGAAATATTAAAACTCGATTGACAGTACTTGACTGTCCTCTCTCACTCGCTCGTTCTCGCGTTCTCAATTGAACTCTACTCTACTCTCTATCTCTTTTTCTCTCCTCACACGTTGCAACAAGGCAAACCACGCAATACTCACACATCTTGGCTCATCGAGCCATTTTCTCATTTCTCTATGACTTCTGCTATGAACAAAGTCTACTCAATGCTCACAGATCTAACACCCACCCCCCTTTTCTTTTAATTAGGTTGAAAATTCTACATGCGTTGTAAATTTATTTAAGGGTTGATAACTTTTACTCGTGGGTTGACAAAAGGTTGGAGAGAAAGCCATTATCATTACGCGGCCCATTTACAATGTGACTATATGTTTTCCTCCTCATTGTCATTGTCGTCATCATCTTAGAGAGCAGATGAATGAATTTGATAAAGAAAGCGTACGTAGGGAAGGAGAACATCATGGGATGTGTGTACACAAAATTTGAGGGAAGGAACATTTTGTGACAACGACCATTATGATTATGATGTGAGTAAAGTAAATGTGTCTTATTTTTATGATATGTACGTACGTTTTTTGTATATATATGGACATGAAATGTACATTCAGACAAAAGGAGAAGTGCAAATGGGCAAATGATGATGAAAATAATAACTGTATTCATTCATATAAACAAGATCGTATCGCATTCTCGTCCTCACATTCACATTCACCTCCGTATTAAGAAGGAAGGAGAAAGAAAGGGAAGCTGTAACATTTCTATTTCTTCGCGGTATCACCCGGAAAAGCTACACGCACACGCTTTTATTGTGATAAAAATAATAATAGTTCAGAGCTTTTTGAAGGATTGGCCTTCGGATAGTTGGATATTTATGGGCAACCTCAAGAACACCATTTATCAGAGCATCATCATTATGTTTTCAGTAGGATTGTAGTCTCAGCTACTTCATCACCCAATTGTTGACACCAACATTGTTTCGTTGATGCTCCTGCATCTCTACTCCATCCTTTTCATCCACTACTTTTCCCCAAACCAAGATGAATTTTTCCCTTGCCTGCCTCCGTCGTCTTTTCCATCCATCCGTTTTCTTTTGTTTGCTACACGTCCATTCTTGGAGTTGTAGTCTAAAGCCGATGTGAGTCGTCGACTTTTTCAAAACCTACATGCTTGTTTTCCATTTTCCATCCCTGTAATAAGTACAATGAGTACATGTAAGTATACTTTGGGATGAGGGCACACAACTACTTCTACTCTTTCGTTAGCTTACCATTCTGTAAAATCCTTGTATTGTCCTTCACTCTTTTATGGTGGAACTGAAGTGGAGAAGAGGAATGAATGGCAATAATGCACTATTATGTAACTAGTAGCATACAACTCATATAAGAGACTCCCGTTCTTGGACTTTCCCTTTCATTTTAATCTGCAAGGAGAAAAGAAACAGCAAGCTGAAGAAAGCACCCAAGCAACACTTCATCATTATTACTTTGCTCGAATGAGAATAGAAAAGGAGAGAAAAGAACATGTTATAGTTGTAGCATTCCTCATTCTGACTTGTATTTGTATCCATCCAAAGAGAGAGAGAGAGAGTTGAGCTGCAATTTTAGCAACAGCAGCAGCAACAACAAAAGGAAGAAAAGGGAGTTGCATTGCAATAGCATCAGTAGTAATAGAAGTAGTTGTAGTAATCAAATGGCCAAGAAAAGGAATAAGCCTTTTTCTTTCTTTGACAAGCCATATCTGGCTGCCAAGAATTTTTCCATCTTTCCTGGATTTTTTCGGGAACTGAGCCAGAAGCATCTGAAGAAGAACAAGCTAACTATATATGAGGAATGAAAATATTTCTCCACTGATGGATATTACTTGGCTGACTTTCACCACTCACACATAACAAGCCAGCTCAAACAGCATAACTTGCTTTGTTCACCAAACCAAGTACACCACCACCAGTGTGTACAATATAAATGAATATATACGTCCTATACATACATCACACATACTTTCATCCACAATGTTAGTAATTCCATATATGATGATGTGAATGTGAGGTGTTCTCACTCTTAGGTATATACAATAAAAACGTGTGTGTAATGGCAATGGCACACTGGCATTTTTCGTTTCGTCAGCTTGCTCACTCAGTCAAGTCAGTCAGTCAGTCAGTCAACTCATGGGAGAACAGAGAGAAGGGATGAAAGAGTAGTAGTAGTACACTCTGTGGTGCTTCTAGGTTTAGCATATCGCCTGACTTATCAACTTCACTTGCCTCCAGAAAGAATTGTCTACGACTTGTCATGACATTCATGCTGTTTCTGCATGTTTATTCTAAATCTCACAATCACACACTGCTTATACCAATACTGCCACAGTATTCTATCTCTTGTCCCTTCAGCAAAAATATGTAAGTACATAATATATATATTAGATCCATAAAGAATATGACAGAAGAGAAAGAGACACGCATGGGAAAAGGGAGCATGAATATATAGTGATGTGATGTGATGCTATGAAGATATGAATGATATGTTTTGTTATGCATATGTGAAACAGCAGTAAGAGTAAGAGGAGATGAAATGATGCTGTGTGCCACATGTACCAAATCTTTTCTTATGTCCCCGTGGCGTTGTCATTGTCATTCTGTCATATCGTTTTCAAATCATCACAGCACAAGAAAATGTGGAGACAGACTGCCAGAAAATATGCTGTTGCTCCACTATTTTTATGCCATTTTCGTTCCATTTATTTGAAGTATCAACTTGAAACAGAAACATTTTGCTCCAACTCCCAGTGTCGATCCACATACTTATTATATCTATGTAGCTTAGCCTCAAGCTCTCTTGCTACAGACTTATGGACTTGGACCGGGTTTATCTTCATAATGGAGAGTGTAGCAAAGGCATAAAACGGTAGAAGCTAACGGCACTCTATCCATTTTCTCTTGTATTTTGAATGTGTACATGTGTCCACAATGGAGTAGCTATTACAGTTATACACACAACCATATAAACATCATCACAACGTTTTTTTTTGTACTTGAAGCTGGAAAAGATGAGGAAAATGATTTTCTCTGGGCTGCCTATTTCTTCAAATGCTTTTGATGAAAGCCAAGATTTTCTTGGTGTTGTTTTGTGATATCAAATTTGATAGTTCATTCTTATATGTACGCACCCACACACACATCTATTTTCTAGGATGGATTCCTTTGTAGGATATACATTTAATCCTTTGGAAGCCCTCAACACAACATGACTGAAAATTATTTCTTTAAAACCCTACACGCTTTTTACTTTCACTTCAATCGGAGGTGGAAAAACGTGACCACCACCAAAGCCACAAGCTTATACTTGTGCCAGAAAAACGCAAAATGCAATGCCATCGTTTTTTATTGTGATACAGAAAGGCACGCACGCACAGTTCACTTTCCCCTTCTCCAACATTGTATTCTTTTTTTGGTAAAATGTGTGTGTGAGTGAGCAACACCTCCTTTTTATCTACATGAAATTCACTACCCAGTTTTGTCTTCCAAAGTGCTCCACTAATCCTAGATAATGAGCGATATAGTTGTGGCATGATGATTATTATTACGATTATTAGAGGATTTGTCACTTGCAGTTAGCATTTTGAAGAGGAAAAAGTTACGCAGGGCGTTGGCATAGACCACAGAAAGTATAGGATTTTTTTCGTCATCATATCACCACCCCCATTTTGCAAAATAAAGTTTCTCATGTGCACTTTTCACAAGGAGTAGTAGTAGTATTATGGATACCGGGTACTTAGGCATTTACAATTGTCTCGTTATTCTTAAAACGTAGCACTTGATGTCTTGATTTTTCTGTTGGCAAAAAAAGGGTTACGCTACAAAAGAGTAATAACCCCTAGAGCATCATTTCCTCCAAAGATTTTATACCACTTATCAGGACGTATATGTATATGTTTCGTATTTTAAAGAGATATGGACTCATATCTTTGAACCACTTGAGGACAAAGTAGGCCCATTCACCAAATGGGTGAGCTCCATGCATTTCCCCTCATCTCTCTCTCTCTCTCTCTCTCTTTATCCCTTTTTCTATCCCAATTTCCATTATTACACCCTGTGTAACTGCCAAAATCAGCTCTTTTTGTGCTACCCACACGTATCTTTCATGATGTCGAGATTTTTGTGGTCTGAAAACAATCAAATGGAATGGTGCATGAAGGTGTTCTGCCTAGGAAATGACTAATTTAGCAGGAGAGAGAGCTAACACAATAGTAGTTAGTCACATTCATTTTTCATGGAATAAATACATAAACACTGGGTTCTCAAAAAAAGGGATTATCACTGCTAAGTGAGTGACGTAGAGCGTTTTGTAGACAGGGTTGAGGCTAGGGTCAAAGCAAATGAGATGATTCAGCATTTTTATGAGGAGATTGACAGCATCATAGCCACACCAAAGTTGGGAGTGCGTGATGGTAATGGCACACGACGTGTCATACATCACGTTTCCTCCATTTCTTTTTCCAGCTTTATTTTTCCCATCAGAAACATAAGTAGGCAACCTTAAGCGTGGGGATGGGATAACTTAATTAAGGCTAAATGTTAACCGGCAAAATGAGACGTTAGGGAGAATTAACATTTATTACATGCTGTGTAGATATAGCATAGCTGGTATTTTTGCAAGATTTCCTAGTATCCAGTTTCCAGTAAAGCTAACACATCCTTTGTGCCAGAGTCAATAAATTGTTCCAATACTACAAGATAAAACGGTTGCTTGCTTTTAGTTGGGTTGCAAGTGTAGCATCTATTTTGTGCGTGTTTTAGCAGATACTCCTACTTTTATAAGATTAACATCTGTAGAAAGTAAAAGTAATGCATTATTATTACATTTATAATATACATATGACATGGTGCACACATGTTCAAAAATTGCTGGCATAATAAATATTATGTACACATAGAATCACGTGTAGCATAAAGTTTTTGCGAGTCTTTTTTCCTTTTACCTCGATGCATTTTGGTTTTGGTGTTGAGGTTGAGTTGGGTTGCCTACTTTCACTTTTTTCATCATTTTATCCTCCAGTCAGATTTTCTTCTGCTCTATAAATAACATTGAAATCAGTATGGACATGACATGAGTGAGTGAAAAAGAGTTAGATTCTATAAAAGAGACAAAAACCTTATAAAAAATTCTGATGAAAGCGTACTTCAATGCAAAAATACTTTGGTAGTCAAAGAAAGAGTAGTATATAGACTCTAATGAATCTAATATTGTACATGTTTTCGCTTCATGATGTGCGTGGTCTGGAATGCATCAGCAGCATCACAGGATATGGCATACCAAACTGCTGGATCCATACTTTTTCTCGTTTAGCACAGAAAAGCCACAAGGGGACAACTGACATTACGCTTTTTGTGTAAAGTCCCAGTTCCCCTGCTTTCACTGAATTTAAATAAGCATGCAATAAGGCAAGTCCAACCAAACCAAACCACCACCAATCCCTGTCACACTACTTACCCTTTTTTTTCATCAGTTGATTAAAAATTTGTTAAAAGTTGTTTGCATCTCTGTACTTTTTACGCTTATGTATCTCTTTTATACTCGGGCATAAATGTCGAAATGAAAACTTTTCGTGCTCAGTCAACGCTACAAAAGGCTCCACTTTTAGTTTTTGTGCTTCGCTTTTATGCGCCCACAAATATGTTTTTCTGCCTATTTTACAATTCAAAGGCGTTATTTTTATGTTTGCAATTACAATTTCAAAAGAATATTATAATATATAGAGCATGTAAGAAATTGCTCAGTCGGTCAGAGTCAGAGTTACATACACTGAGCACTGCTGCTTATGCTTCTTCTGTTCCCATTGTTTTTGTTGGAGTTAGTTGAATAAGTAAGTGTTTTGTTTTTCACTAACTTGTTCCATTTATGTATTTCCCACCCATTTTTTCGCAACCTTGTTATTTGCATCGATTTATCCTCTCTATCTCATCCAAATTTTAGTCTTGTCAAACATTATTGTCAGACATCCATTCTATTCTATTTCCAAGAAGGGAAAGGAGAGTGAACAGTGCATAAACAGCCAATTTACATATTGCCTGTTTTGTTCTCAAACATAATGAAAAGACAGTTCAAGAGAAGAGGATATAATGGAAGGAGCAGGACGGCGAGAGTTGTGATCTGTGGCTATCATGATTCCCTATCTTTTTACTTAATAGTCTCATGTAATGGCTTTAATATTCATGCATGCCTTTGTTTCTAGTGATGTTGATGTTGGATGTGATGTGATGTGATACTATTACTTTTAGCCTCCGAACTTCCTCTTACAGCTTTATATGTTTATATTAGATTTCATGGGTGCTGTGCTATGCTATTATATTGAGTTGATTCCGCTTCCCTCCTTCCTCTCTCTCTCTTCAAAAAGCTGGAGGAGACAGTGAAAACAACAACTGGTGAAAGTCTCTTTCGGTATCTTCTTTGATGCGTGGAAAACTATATTATTTTAGCATGACGATGATGATGATAGCAAAAACGAGGACGGGAGTGGAAGAAGGGGCTCATAGATTTTCACCAAATTCTTTCAGAAACTTTCATGCCATGTCTACCAGCAACAACATGCAATGATGATGATGATGTTGATGCTGAGGATGATACATATTACAACATTTCTATACTGATCATGTATGTATCTATTAGGTACTTAGCTTGGCAAAGCAAAGTGGCTCTATATATTTTGTGCTTTTTTTGGTGTGTGTGTTAAAGCATCAAAATAATAACAACAACCAAATAACGCTTTAGGGGTCACAAAACAAAGTAAACTTCCATGAGAGGATATCTCCTTCCCATGCATGTTACTTATGGTAGGCATTAAGACAAGTTGTATCATCAACACACAAGAAAGAAGAAAATATGAAAGGAAAAGTAGTCTGATTGCACATTTACATCTTTTTCCGTTGGCGTCTCGTGCTGTTGAGCTGAAGAGGCTATGAAAGAGACTGGTGCACACAATATCCATTTTGTAAATGTGCAACCCATGTTAGGTTATGTTTCCATCTAATATTGCTATACCAACTAATATTGCTTATGTATAATATTTATATTTTCTTTGGGGAAAGAGAAAATGTGAAACTTTGAACCTTATTTAGTACAGCATGTGGTGTTATTTCATGGAGTTATGAACTTTGCTACCAAAATGTGTACATGCATATCCATACTCTGTGTTGCCACCACTAACGTCAACGCTTGTGTAAAGTGACTCTTTTCTCCACCCTGGTAAAAAGGAAGCCGGAGAGGGAAAAGTGTTACGCTTTGCTGCATTATTTAATGGCTTACTTGCTTTTTCTGTATTTACTAAAAGTGTCTAAAAAATGTGTTTGTTTGCATGTTATACTACTACTACTACTCAAGCTTATATCACTTGGATATCCGTACACTTTTACTCGTTTTTACAGTGCTTTGTCCACATTACCACCACCACTTTTTCTTCAAAGAGGAAAGGCCTTTAACTAAACTAAAGGATAATATTAACCTATGTATATTTCGGCTCCTGGTCTGGTCTAACATCTTTTCAACATTAGTTCCGTCAAACAAAGATACAAAAGATTGCATCTCACTCTCACATCAGAATGGTAATGTCAGTGAACAAAACTAAGAAATGAGTCTCCACTTTATATTGTTGCTGGTGGTGTTATGTTGTTGAGAAAATAGAGATACAACGGATGAGATTATAATGCGCAAACATTGGATACTACGGCATGGATATCCTCATAAGGACAAAAATGAGATAGATAAGCTTTTTGTGTAGGAAATATATATTCAAGATTCATTCGTAAAAGTGGAAAAATGTTGGAAGCATCCGTCTTGGAAAATGGTCGTAATTTTTATGCTCCATTCTAAAAACTATATATGCTCTGCTGTATTGTGTATATTATGTTCATTTTTTACTCTTGTTTTTTTCTCATTCTCTTTCATTCACAGGGCGGATTCAGCTGCATCTGAAAACTACCTTCCGGAACGCGGTGGCCTTACGGAATTTGGAAAGGTATTCAAAATCTCAATAAAATAGATAATAATGCAGTCTCAGCGATACTCAAAGTAGGCTTTACGACTTTCTTCTCTCCTTCTTATAGTTTTCGTTTTTTTAAGAAAAAAAAAGAAACGAGGAGAAAATCGTAAATACATTGTGATACATGATGCTAGTATGTATGTATAAATGTATGTATGGCATATAGGCTCATGTATGAGCTTACAAGTCTTTACAAACATGCGTTTTTGAAAGAGTTTTCACTGATCTTTTTCTGAATATCTCAATTCTCTGGAGAAAGCTAAGAAGTGAAAATGTGTGTGTCTAGCTAGAAGAGTGAGCACGCACATTTGAAGCTTTCTCTTTTCATTTTTTTTGTGAGAAAACTGTATTGGATTGGCTTCTTCATGAATCAAATTCAAAAAGAAACATTATTGTGGATATTGTGTATGACTTGGTTTTTATTACATCATTTCTTTCATGTCTCCTTTTCTCATCTTGCTTTTGTCTCTTCCTTTTCTATTATATTTTATTTTTTGTCCCTCGTTTTTTTTGCCATCATATAATTTTTTGAAACCTTTTTTTCCCTTCTTGGACTGGGTTTGCTGGTTCCCGGTCTTTGAACAAAAAAAAGTCCTTTCGAATGTGAATAAATCACCAGCTTTAGCTTTTTTTCTGGGCATATCATGCATCAGCTCTTCCTTTGTAGTTGGGGCGAAGATTTCCCGTTTTATGCCGGTATCCGAGCCCCATTAAAAGACAGAAGAGGATTGGGTTGGATTTTGGATTGGATGCATGGCATAAACTATATATATCCAGTTAGCGATTAAACCTTTTCATTTTCATCAGATCAGAATGAGCTTTTACTTTACTACCCAATTTCTTTTCTCTCGTGCCTAAATGAGCTAAAACTGTTGTGATTCAGGAGACTTTTTAGTCTGTGTTAAATCTATAAAAGCCCTACTGTTCTCCACTTTCCTTAAATAATTTAGGCCGACAAAGAGACATACAGGGAGGGAATACCATGAAATTGTACTTTTTAATGTTTTCCCGTCGCCTTTAATAATTGAATATTTCAGTTCACAGCACACTTTGTTACAACCATATAGTTTCTCACTCCCAATTTTTCATTTTTTTTCTCTCACAATACATTTTTTCTCCCGGCTGAAAGTGAACTTCATTAATTAATCAAATGCTACAATTTTCACAACTCACAAAAGTGGTGTGAGATACGCCGCCCCGCACTAAAAAGAGATACTTCCTTCCGGTGCTTGAAATTAGATATGGGAGGAAGAGTGAGGTGCTGACAAAAATAGAAGCTTGCAATGTTATAAAACACGTGTTCCTATAGATAAAGTATATATGTATTCCCAAAAAAACTCTCTGTACCGTTTCATTGCGTTGCTTGAAAGAACAAACAAACACGCATGAATCACCTTTGTGTATACCGCTCCCTTGTTGTAATTAAAGCACTAAAAGGAAGAAGGTAAACACACAGATGGTAGTTAACTTTTATTGCATTGACTTATTGCTCATATTTCTCATCAAAGCAAATATACAAACATCAATAGCCTCTTTTTCCCATTTTGTCAGAAAGCGTCTTCCCTTTCTCTCTGTTTACCATTTACTTCTCAGTTTTGATTTAATATGGAACCGACAAAAACACATTTCCATTTTCGGTGAAACGCTACAAGTAGATGATAACTTGTAACTTTTTGCTGAGACGTGATAAACGAGATGGGGGAATATATATATCTGCTATTCGAGGTTTGACTGTTTTATTGCAAAAGTGGAAACTATTATTTTTGTAACGTTATTTCATTTCATCTCATCTCATTCTATTTTTCCTTTTTTCAATGGTGATCTTCCCCCTCAAGTTGGTGGTGCTTGAGATGAATCGACTCGGGATGATTGTCGACTTGGCTCATGTAAGTGTATCAACGATGAAGGATGCCCTCACCGTGTCCCGTGCTCCTGTGATATTCAGTCATTCAGCTGCCTCAGCTCTTTGCAATCATTCACGAAATGTGCCTGACGAGATTCTCAAACTTGTCGTAAGTTCCTTTCTTCATATTTCTTCCTCCAAAATAGTATTTTAATGTAGACATTAATATATGGTTTACATTAATAGTTGAGTAGTATATCATGTTTTGTGAATTAATTTTAATACCAAAATGCCTGATGAGCCTATGAGTTTCACGTGCCAGGTCAGACTGAATCTTAAGTAAACTCATATTTCTCTTGATGAAGTGGAAGAAAGCATGCATATAAATGCCTATTCGTTAGGATTTAAGTAATTCCAGCATGAATGGAAGAAACTTGTAGGTACATGATACATAATTTGCAGCTTTATTACGAGCAAAAGTTTTACTTTTCTTTTGATATGTACAACGCAAGCATATTAGCTATATTTGCTTTTGTTCGTTCTATATACACATTTACACAATATTTGTACAGGTCATATTAATAAACCACTCTTTGTACATATGTAAGACTCCGTTGGGTATAAGTACCCATACGCATATTTGGATAACCGCTGTCTCCAACTTTTATATATATTCAAATTCTACGTCTCCGAATCCTTCCCAATGATATATATAATATGAGGTGTAAACAAAAAAAACTTTTTCGCAATTCTCAGAAAGCAATGAAGCGACAGAAGGATAGAACATAAATTCTCTTCTAGCTCCAGTTTCGGATACACATTTTGTTGAGAGTACGGGAAAATAAGTGTGTGTTCCCTATTCCCTACATTTCGAGTCAAATCTCATAGATCCTAAAAACAGAGAGAAAGAGAAAGTAGCAGTAGCACCACCAGAGCCAGAATTTTCTTTGTGAAACGTCTCTTCTCCATGAAGCTTGTTGATGTTGGATGTTGAGTAAGTTACCCCCACCGAGTTGTACGAATATGTATGTACTTTGGTACTCACTTCTACTCCTTTTCCTTGCCTTGAAACTGGGGCAGTTGTTTGTTAGTCAGACACATAGCTCAAATTCCTTTTGTTTCATTTTCAGCTTTTCCCATCTAATTTCAAATGACTTTTGTCCTTGTACTAGTTGTTTACATACAAATAACAAGTATTTGCTCTTTCTCCTTGTCTCCACACTTTTGACATTGCTTGTTTGTTATATGTTACAACTCATAATATTACTACTTACTACATTACTGCTCATTCTACGCATATTATTATTGTACACTTACGCCAAATTATAATAAAGCCTGAAAGGTCTATTTTCTACATTAAAATTCAAGTTTTCGCTCAAGTATATGAAAACATGGATTCATTTGTCTTGGCGGAGACATTACATATAAATTAGCTTAGCATAGTATTTATCATTAATGGTGGAAGTGCCATTTGTATGCGTGAGTGTATGCAATGACTACTACACAACACGGGTAAGCCGACATTTTGTTCATAGTCTAACACCACCATACCACTCGTAGCAAAGGGTACTAGTTAGTTATGTTATGGGTTTACAAACAATAAGAGAGCTACTAAAAGACAATGAATAATTGATGGAGTAGTGAATAATTGGAGGGGTTGTTTCATCATGAGACTATTGTAAAATTTTACAGGCTTCCAAAGGAGGGCTTGTCATGGTCTCCTTCTACAACGTTTTTGTAGCTTGTAACGAGACAGCCACCATTCATGATGTCATTGGTAAGCCGAAACTTTTTCCTTCATATTATAAATGTATATTATATTGTTCCACGTACTTCACAATAATGCAATGCTGGAGTTATGATCTTGACACAAAAGTTGGTTGATATGTCTCATGTCCAACAATAATTCTTTTTCAGTTCTCCAAAAAAACAATAAATTCTCATTTCTTGACTTGTGTCAACATCAGTTTATTAAGGATAAATAGTGAAGAGTCAGTCATGTCTAGATTTCTCAAACCTAACATGTACATTTTAAGACTTGGGGCTGAAATGCCATGTTGTAGTTTCCACAATTCTTACAAACTCACATTATATCATGGTGAGAGTCGGATTAAGTGAAGTAGAAATGAAAACTAATTTATAATGTTCACCCACGTCATTCATCACACAACATTTTAGAAATATGTTTGTACATCTGTGTGCAGCCCTCTTTTGTAACTCAATTTTCAAATGATTTTGTTGGGTGCATGAACTGTAGCATACGTGAACCTAATTTATATTGGGTAGACTAGCAGGACTCATCATCATCATCACCATCGTCATGATTATTTGTGAGCAGGAATGTCGTACCTGAATTACTACGATATTATGTATAAATAAATCAAATGTCAATCACAAAGTGTCAAGCTCCATTGAGAACTACGTTACGTACGTGCTCTTTTGAATAACTCTTTTGTTTTTGTGTGTACGCAAGCATACGTTAATAATCTGCGTGGGTAATATAAAAGCGAGGCAGTACTCTGACTTAAGACACATGTTCGCATTTTCATGGTGGTGGTAAAATGGTAATGCACCTCACCTCACGGTGAATGAATGGGCTTAGAAACATGACGGTCCCACAGCAATCACACTATGCCAAGCATAAGCTGTAACGCACAAGATTTTGAATTAGGAGTTTTTGAATGTGTACGCTTACGTAAGTACACATATGTATGAATGCAAAAGTGTGTTCCAGTGAGACAACGTGAAAAACACAAGATTTTAGTAAATAGCAAGGCTCAGCAAGGTGTGACACGGTATCATTAATCATTGGAGATGAGAGGAAGCCTCACAATTCATTTATATAAGGTGGCATGGTAGGTAGGTGTTGTATGTACTGGAATGTACAAAATTTCATCTCAACCAATATAAATATTATGTGTAGTTCATGTTCATAATAAAGTAAGTACTTTATTCCCTCCAACAAAGAAGAAACTAACTTATACTTGCTGTTGAACATGGAGACTTGCTGTTGAACATGGAGACTTGCTGTCCATGTTTGCTTATTTGCGCTATATATGCATGCTTGTTCCAAGGATGCATGGCATGGTCATGTCATGACGCACTAGGAAACAAAATATCATCATCATCATCATCCTCGGCTGCTTCTGCTCTTGTCGGATTAGCTACGGTGCTGTTGGGTTGGAACATTGGAATTGGAACTAAACCAGAAATGAGGAAGTACATTGTCCTTAGTTTAACCTAATCATAATAGAAGTAAGGTCTTACGTAAACAGAAAAAATATGCCGAGTTGTTAAAAAAGCATATCTCCCTTGGCATCTCACCCTCTAACTATTACTTTAAGTTGCACTTATATTTAATGTATTAAGTTATGTATTACAATGTAACATTTGTACGTACAATTCCTTTTGGCAAGGGTGAAGTGAAAACTACATTAAACAAATGGCAAGAGCAGGTACCAAACGGAATCGGCAGCAACAGTCCTTGTGGATAGGAATATCATCATCATCATCATCAGAAAGGAATCAAATCAAAAGCTTCTTGTCAAGTATTATTGTACAGGTCTACAGAGTTAGAGAATCTGCACATGAAGCTAGAAAGACATAATTTTATTCCTCGTATTTCGAGCAACCCAACCGTGTGTACCAAAGCTAAATGCATTTGGGTGGAATGAACTTGTATGGGCTCTTCTCAAAATGTTCTGGGGAGGAAACTACGAGGTCTACCTACCTATCTAACATTATGCTACATATACTTATTACTATATGATCGATGCACGGCCTTTCAGAGAGAAAAAAGTAGGCGACAATAATATTAAATATGTACAACGTAATATACATTAGGTGGCGCATTTCATGGGGCTGGGTTGTGTATCTGCCCTGACTTATTATTTCGGGAAGAAAAAAAACCTGCTGATCTAGGCATAGGCATACCTTATATATATTCTACATAGTTACAACACCCAGTTGTTTCTTTCATTCACTTTAGGAAACATTTTTTTTTGCGATGATACATAAGATTGTAAGGATGTATGTACATCCTGTAACGTATCAGTACTACTTATAACTTTGTTAGTAAAGAACAACAACACAAGAGGAACAAATACACAAGAAAAAGAGACGAGGGAACGGTGGAACACGAGAGAAAAAAGTTTTTGTAAAAAAGCTCACGTTTGCCTTTTGCTTTCTCTCAATGTTTTTTCTTTTCTTTTTCTCTGGATGCTACAGCTCATATCGAACACATTCGCGGAGTGGCAGGTGTGGATCACGTCGGGATTGGAGCTGGATTTGACGGAATCAACTTGTAAGTTAAAACATTGGAAATGTTATACTACCTTTGCTTTGCTTCCTTGCTTTCGATAAATACGTATATATATACTATGGTGGTACATGTGTTACACGGTATTTCATGCACTAGTTTTCGCCTTCGTGCTTCCAAAACTTCTTGTCTCTGCATGCGAATCCATTAGGAGGATACACATACAACACACCCATTTATATGAACACGATGATGTTTATCTATGGTTAAAGTCTTTTTTTATTTTGCTTATGATGCAATCATGAAAGCGTACCGGAGGATGATCGTCCTAGTCCTCACTGACACACTTGAAAGATAAACCTCACGAAAGGGGATGAAGTAGTAGTAAAAATACTCAAATACCAACACCACACAAAACACACACACAGACTCACGCCATACCACATGCTTCAGAAGATGTTGATACATACAAATACATATTGCAAGGATCAAAAATGATTACGTTCATTGGGGAAAGCCCTGCACCATATCGTCATCCAGATACCTTTTCCCAATGTGCTTTCTTTTCTTGCACCAAACCCCCAGCCATTATTATTACACATCTTTCTCTCTAGCGTCCATTTGGCTCCGCTGATACAGTTGCTTTCGTTTTGGTGGATCACTCAACGTGGAAAATATTTAATAAATAATTGATCACAAGGAAGAGCCAAAGAACCATTGAGAAACACATATTTTTGTACGTTTGTACATATTATATTGGATCCGCATTATGATGTGGAATCCGTTATGGTCTAACATAACATTACATAACACTGCAGCAAAAGAAGCTTCACTGTGCGATCAAACCAGAACCAGAATAAACTTATTATAATGATGGAATGGAAAGAGGAAAAAGCGAGATGGGATGATGTTGATGATCATAGTGTGTTTTCGGATTTTTGGATTATTAAGGCTATGTCTACTACCAGAAAAGGATTAGAATTTCCGTTCAGTTACAACTACGAGCTTAATACACCAAACAGGCAAAAGCAAACACGACTGCATTAGTGAAGTTTACTGATAAAAAAGTATAAATGTTATTTTACGCTATGAGGCAATGCAGAAAAAGGAGTGATTTTATTTCAGAGAACGAGAGAAATTCCAATCTCTGATTGTGTATACCAAACCAATCTCATCATTTCTTGGGAATATCTGGGAGCTTACTTAATAATCAGTACGGTAGGTGGATGGTGAATGACGATACGATGAGATACGAATGGTCCATAGCTGTAAGCAGTGGAGAGTGGAGTTGTACGGATTTTTTTTCTCGATCTAAAGTTACTATATGATTCACAACTACTACTATACTACTACTGCTGTACAAACACTTTCTAAATGTGTAATGGGCTAGGGAAAGTTACTTTGGGAAAAATAAATCAGTTGTAAGTAAAGATCGCACCGGGGCTACAGCTACAAAGTGACGAATTTCCCGAATGTAGAGGAAAAAAGTTGAGGAGAAAAAAACTAGGACTAACAAACTTGTTCAAGCTCTAATTTAATACGTTTTGTGACTCTACATGCCTTGTTAGCTAAAAGTAAGACAGTTGTCGACAAAATATCTATCATGCTGTTGTCGATTTCAAGCGTAAAGAAGAAGAAGAGAAAAAATCCTCTCTCTTGCTTTGATATGCTCTTGGAAAAGGAAATAGGATTTTTTGAGCGGAGAAATAAAAAGATTATTTTCCAGGCTTACGCTCAACGATAGAAAAACAAAAAATGTAATGTGAGGGTATGGCATGCTATATTTACGGTAGACTTGAGGAGGATTATGTAATACTAGAAGCCCATGCTTTGACTCTTTGTATTTGTATCAGCATCAGCCAGCTTCCAGAGATCAGTAGTGTAGTATTGATAGAAAAGCAAATTATTAAAGCTTGTACAGAAAATATGGGACAAATGTTTGGTTGATGGAGGGGATATTGCTTCCCTTTGACATTTGAATTCTGGGCACACTTACTTGCTGGTGGTAATAGTAGTTGCACTACACTAACACACAACACACACATGGACGTGCATGCAACGGGCGACGACGACGGCTGCAAACCTGCAAAATTTCATAAGCAATGTGCATCTGCTTCACATGATTTTAATGGGATATATTTTCAGTGTTCCATCCGGTCTCGAGGACGTTTCAAAGTACCCGGTACTGATTGAAGAGCTTCTTAAGAACAAGTCTTGGTCGGAGCAGGATCTCAAAAAGTTGGCTGGAATAAATTTTTTACGTGTTTTTCGCCAAGTTGAATCCGTAAGTTGTACATCTTTCAGAAGTATCACCAGTGTATAATATATACATTTATGTACATGGCGTGCTGTACATATTTATATGGATTCTTTAGTACATTATATCCACAAATTTTGAACTTTGGAAAATATTCTGGAAAAGAAAAAAAACAGTTAACAAGCAATGATGAGGGGACAGATAGGCTGATATCAAAGGAAATGTTTGAAATCTTACTCGTATTTATTTACATTTTCTTTATCGAATTTCTTTAAAAATGTCTGGACAAGGAACTCAGTAGCCTATTTCATTATAATGACATTTTAAATTTTCCTTTTCAAAGCAATAATGGTTCTTTAAAATCTTTAAAAAAATTATATTAAATATACATTTAGATTTGTAAAAAGTGTTGAATTCGTTTGTTTGCAGGTACGAAATGAATTGAAACGTGTGCCACCAATTGAAGAGTGGATGCCAAAGTCCAATATGGAAGGTAATTAATATAAATTTGACTTCTTGATGAAAGAGCTTTTTTACAAACGTCTACAAGAAACCCATGGTTTTATATGTATTAATACAGGTCATTCGACAGCTTGTGCATACTACGGGGGATCGTGAGACAAGTTCATACTCCTCCTGTTTGGTAGTACAAGGCACAGGACAACCAAACTTTCACTTTTGCCACAAATCCGGACTCAAAATAAGTACCCTCTTCTTACCATACCAAACCCAACCCAAAGGTGGATTCCTACCTGTTTTCTAATCTTATTTTCATTTAAAAAGTTCAAAAGGAGAAAACTATTTATAAAAAAAGAATGAACATTTCCTCAATGGTATATAATATTATGGTCCTACTCAAGTCGTACACATAATCATTTTGTCAACTAGGAAAAAAGTGGAAACTTTTTTTCTTTTGCTAAAATCCAGGAAAACATCATGCTATCATTCTAATTCAAAAAAATATACATATAAAAACTATATAACTCTATATATATATATACTTGTGTTTGTATTTGTACTACTACTGATATTCATATACAGGTGTATAAGACTGTGATACTATTGTAATCCTCTTACCGTAAATGTACTAGCTATAGTCTCATATTTGAACGGATCAATGAAAAAAGAAATAAAATTTAAATTACATAATGTACGTATACGTACTACAACCTCATGTTCACAAGTTCCTTTATTGCTGTCGCATCCCATCCCATCCACATTTTTCAATTATATAGTCATAAAAATCCATTTGGAGTTTCTTTCTTAGTTCTTCGGAAAAAACATGGCTCGTTGGAACAAAATACAAATTCAAATCATTCCATTACACTACATTGCATCACATATATATATATCCCTTGCTAACGCTAAACCACTCAATGTGTACACAATACTACAATGGTTTTTCACTTGAGATTTGAATCCCTCGGAGCATTTATTTCATACTTTGATGCACTCCAATGCAGTAAAAGCCTCGGTCGTGTGGGTGTAATAAAACCTGCTCAGCTTCAAAATTCTCGGAATCTAACTTACCCACTGGAGGAAGAACAATATTTAAGGAGACAGAGAAAATTTACGTAGCCTGTGTAATGCAATACCAAATGTAGCATTCAATCATTATCACCCAGATCGAAACTGTCTGCAAAAAAAAAAAAGAAACCAAAGAAAGCTTTCCAACTTTTCATACATACATAGATCCATCCCCACTGCTGCTGCTGCTGCTGTTGTGCAAAAATGGTTCAATGAACAGCAAAAATGTTTCAGCATACATATCCACATCTCTCTCCACATGTGCCTCCGGAATCGGATGTGGTTGCATTGTGAATTGCCAAATCAAAATTTTCCTCTTCGAAAGTTTTTAAGCTTGTGTTCAACAAAAGAATTCGAGAGCATTGAAATTTCCTCCTCGGGTTTATGGAAATTGCACAAGAAATATATAATATGTTGATGTATTACTACAACAGATGAAATTACAAAATATATACTTGGTTCAATCTCTTCTTTGCACTGCCTATTATACTTTTCCCAATATGTGAGAGTTTCCCCCATTCCAGTTGGTTATGCATTAACAACCAAATGGCATAAAAAAAACTACGTACTACTACTATTCTCTCCTTCCACTTTCACCATGTAAATGGGGATGGGTAAGTAGTAATGGCAATCATCAAAGCGTGAACGGGAACGGCAGAGGGTAAACTGTTACAAGCAAACTTCCATGTTACATATTAGCTTTAGTTCAACCAATTTTTTTTTACAGTAATCTGATATATTTGACTCCTTCATAACATGCAATAACTGTCACATAATATGTCTTAGCGTAGAGTACCATTCATTACAAGGGAAAACTGATGTGAGGACATTTTTTGTACTGAAATTTGACAAACTGCCTACAACCGACGGGCAGAATCGTAGTAGATGTGGAAGACCTATAAGTACACACCGAAAGAGTTGGCTGTAATACTCAAACATATTTTGAGCATAAAAGTATAGAGGAGAACGAGTAGGCAACTACTGGGGAAAAGCTGTGCTTTTCTAGTTGATTTTTTTACAGATTTTTTGGCACATGATTCCATAGAAAATTGACCTGTTGTTTTTTCTCATCCATTTCAAAGCACCATGTAGGCAGCATGTCTAGTTTCGCCTGAAGAAGATTTTTTTTGAAAAAATATTAAGTGATAATTGGTTGTTGTTAACTTCAGAGCACAGCTATGAAACGTCAGGTATAAAAAAAGTGTAGAAATTATGTTAATTTCTTAAGAATTCTAATTAAGCGTTTACTACGAGTAATATTGGAAATGTGAATTAATTTAAAAGTAAACCAGGCATTTTCATCATGTACATACATAATATTATCATACTTGTGTATATATTTTGTGGTTCTCCTACACTTTTCCAAGTCTGAAATAGACGAGACAGACGGGGGAGCTGCGGATTGTAAACGCATAGACCTGGATGATTTTTACCCATATGTTGGAGAATATGGTAGATATCAAAAGCTATTAACTTGGTTAATCGTCCTTCCAGCATGCATCCCATGCGGCCTTCAAGGATTTAATCAACTTTTCATGGCTGACGATGTAGCTCATTGGTGCCGAGTTCCGGAGTTTCTTCGCACTTCTACAAACTTCACGATGGAACAATTAAAATTTCTTGTTTTACCAAAGGATTCTAAGGTAAGGTGTGGCACTTTGCTACCCAAAAACTTTTTAAAGATATCTCCCCCCCATTTTCCTCACATAACCTGAGTGGAAAGGAGTGTGTGAGACTATAGCAAAGACACACGAAACAAAGAAAGGAGCCACTTCAAAAATTCTACAACAAGGACCATGAGAAATTATCTACCACTTTGCTTTTGTTGCGTGCACACGAAGTGAAATAATATACGTAAGGGATGAAAATGGCTATGGTTGGTTACAAACTGACCTAGTTTAGAGATATACGCATACACCCTCAACTATTCCATTATATTGGTTTGGTTCTCTCAACAACTTTTATGGTGTTTAATCTAGTTTAAGTATGGAGATTAGCATCGTAAAAGTCCCATGTTTCAAAGTGACTTGACACTATTTAATGAACCAAATGGCTGATGATGACAGGGAAACTTCAAGAAGTGCAGTATCACTCTTCACTTTTTAATCGCATATAACATAAATTTAGTTAGGAGTATTATATTGGGTGAGAAGGAAAATGTGAGCTCTTTGTTGCCCATCAAATGAGAGATTCATACTCCGAAAAAAATGTACAAATTGGTTTTGGTTCTTTGGATCGTGTAGAAAATATGTATGGGGAAAAAACTTTTGCCATTCAACTAACTTCAAGGACTCGATATGCTCCTACTGTGATATGATATGATGGTCTAGTCTTCTTTTTCCATTTCAGACGAATAAAACGAGTAGTTGCTCCATCAGAAACATTTCATGGGCAGACCTGAACTACTTCCACAAGATGGATTTTACTTTGAGTGAAGGGACAGAAATAAATGACGATTTTGAGGAGCTGCTCAACGAGATAGAGAACATAAATGGGAGCGTCCCTTGTCCTAATGGATGGGAATATGATATTGTACAAGAACAAGATGTTCACCATTCCATTGTTTCTGATGTAATGGGAAAATTTGCAGCACCACAAATTTTTAGCTAACTTTCTATACTTTCTTCTCGATTTCTCATGAGTTTATAAAAGAAAAGTGGGTTGGTTTGGTTTTTGGACTCCATAGTTTGATTTGGTTTGCGGTTATGAAATATACCCGACTTTGTCCTTGCTTCTTTTCAACATTGGAGGAGTCATTGGAGTATTCGTCTTTGGAATCCTGACCGATCTGTAAATTTATTTTATACACAGCCATTTTTTTTAATATACTTTCATTCAAAGAGTTAATTGAGCTTTGCTTTTATTCTATGTATATCAGAATCGGACGAAAAGCCTCCTTTTTTGTTTGCCTCACATTTGAAATGGTTGGTGGAGTTGGATGTATTTTTGCCACCGATTTTTGGATATGGACTTTATTCCGTGTGCTAATTGGGCTCACCATCCCGGCAATCTATCAGATACCTTTTATTATCTGTCAGATTTTCTCATTAAACTTTTTTTATATCTCTCATTCACTCCCATTTTTTTATCTTTCACTTTTTCTGTCAGCTGCTAACAAGACTTAACCATCTTGTCTGGAATTAATCTTTTACAGGTCTTGAGCTTGTAGGGCAAAACTATCGAAGTTTCTTGACAGTGATGACATGCTTGTTTTATGTAGGAGGCATGATGGTCCTACCATTAATATCGTGGCTGGAGCGAGACTGGAGATTACTTTCCATTTACACAACCGTTCCTTTCTTATTGTATTACATTTATATCAAGTAAGGCGTCACAAACACAGCATGACTTGACTACTGCAGTCATTTCCCTTCCCCCAAAAAAATTGCAGACAGAAAGAAGGAAGAAAGTAAAGAGAGTAGTGTGAACAGTCAGCACTAACAAATTCTGACGTTTTCATACCAGATATCTACCAGAATCTCCGCGCTGGCTTCTCGCCCAAAAGCGAACAAAGGAAGCGGTAGATATTTTGGAGCATCTTGCAAAGGTCAATGGCACAGAACTTCCAGAGAGGCTAAAGGAACGTCTTAGTTTACAGGTTGGGTTTTTTTCTTCTGGGAAGTGAAAAGGAGAAAGAATGAAAAATGAAATGAGTCAAATCATAAAACTGCGAGCAACTTTTTCTCCAAAAAGGTTTTTGAATAATTAATATTTTGGTACTTTCAAAAATATTAAAAACATTTTCATCCATCCATTAAAGAACGAAAAGCGAGAGAGTGAGGAAGCCCAAGCCAACAACAAGAAAGCAACGCCTGGACTTGTGGACCTGTTTAAAACTCCAAATCTCCGGTTGAAAACTTGCTTACTGACATTTTGCTGGTAAGAAAGAGTCTTGGGATTTCATTGGAATTGGTATCGATGAGAGGAATCTGTTTCTTTGAGATGTGTGTATTTTGTACATTTGAACACAAAAATGTTGGTTGTGAGCTAGTGGGTAGAGTCATGCACGTCTCTAACAAATGGTTCGCCACGCATGTACGCTTTCGTTTCCTTCATGATGATGATGATGCTAAGCGAAAACACTTTTTTTTGCCATACACATTTGGATAAACTGACACCACCATTTCTACTACTTTATTATGAAGGTTTGCAAACGCCACGGTCTACGTTGGTCTCAGCTTTTACGGTCCGAGTTTAGGGGAAAATGCTTACCTCAGCTTTTTCCTTGGAAGTGCTGTGGAAATCCCGGGATATCTACTCTGCTGGATGGTAATGGACCGTTGGGGGCGAAGATGGCCTTTGTGCCTTGCAATGATTATCGGAGGAATTTTTGACATTGCAACAGTTCTCCTTCCTGAAGGTTCGATAAACATTTTTCTTTTGATTTTTCATTCGAATACGAACACCACACCAACCATACTACTATAATAATTCTTCAAACTGCCTTTAACATTTCTTTGGTATTTCTACGTATTTTGTGAGAAATGGAGAAAGATATCGTTGACTGCTTTTCTGTAACCGAGAGAATATAAAGGGCTGGTGCGGGCTCCTGGTTGTTATTAGAATCTTCAGAGAGAGAGAGAGAGTTTCCGAAAGTTCAAGGGCTTTAGACCGAAATATCAAAGGAATTATAGGCATGTCATTGCATTCCATAAGCAAAGAAAGCAAAGTAAACCTGACTCCCGACGATCCACTCTCCTGAATAATGATATGGCATTATTCAACTATCCCCGATCCTGACTTTCTTCATCAATATTTCACGCAATCACAGCTATACAAGGAGATAGCAAAATGCGAGATATTATCCTGTCCAACTTGCTTTCACCGCAAATGAGAAAAATCAAGCGCTCATATCTTTCCCCTAATGCATTTCATTCTGAATCAATAATGCAGTGGTACGAGAACCACTTTCCTATAACTGCTGACTGATAGGCCACAATTACAATAAAGTAGTGACACGAATGGAGAAGATTAGCGAGAGAAAAGTGCTCCATGTAACTGAGCTTGTACGGAGATTTTATGACTATAGTTGTGTAGAGGAGGAGGAGGAGTAGCTCACTTTGTAGATTTTAGGCATTTCGCTATCCTTAAATGTTTCACGAACTTCCATCTTCTTATGCTTGACTTTTCTTCTTTCTGCGTTTATCTTATAGGCGAGATTGAAGACTGGCACTTTTAATTGCCAATCAAGTTGTGCACATGTTAGATATTGAAACACAGTTCAAGATTTTTTGATTACACTATATAGTACCAGTACCAAAATGCTATGGTTTGTGGTCTACATAGGAAATGCAGAGGGGAAAATGTACACACCTCTATATCTAACGTATCGTCGTAACAATTCACCGAGGCACACAAATTCCATAAATATGTAGAATTCAAGAGTGATACAAAAACGCTGGAGAAATAAGTAACCTCTCAAACGACAGGGTATATAATTCATTGCGTCAAGCATTTTTTATTGCTTTGTCAAATTTACTTTTGCAAGAGGAGCATAGCTCTGAAGCATGTAAAAAAAACTTAATATTATGAAAGCAAAATCTGTTGGCTCTCTCTTCCCAATATCAGTTTTTGCTTGTTGTCGCAACATAGAAAGCAATTTAAGCAAGTTCTGAAACAAAATACAATGTTGCTGAGCTGTGCGTACATTTCCATTCCAGCATGAGCCAACCCGCCAACCGGTGTACCTTTTTGTAGCTAAACAGAGCGGCTCATTATAACCGTTTTTCTCCGTAATAGTTCATTTTGTACCATGATGAAGAAGACCCCAGGAAAAAAAAGTGAAACCACTTTTTCGGGGTAATGGCACAAGGTGCGGGTGGCTTCGTTTTTGCGAGTGCGGTATAGTGGTGAAGGTACAACAATTTATAGCAAAGAGCTTGCTTGATTTAACCTAAAAATATCGCATCGTTTGAGTTGTGGAGCACAAGAAACTGTTCCTTTGTTGCAGTACTCGCACATACTATCACAAAATCCACCACAGCAGACTCCGCTCGCTACTGCAGCCCTTGACTTCCTGCATATACCTACTGTTACTACTCCACAGTCCACACAATGTACAGTAGAGTGTATAGGCCCGGCCAGTTGTCTAGGATTAGTATGAAAAACCAATTGTACAAAAGTAGAATAGGGGAGAAAGGGAGCGAGAGGACACACAACAGAGAAAGCAAACTTGTAAGGAAGGGCCAGAGAATCAGCAAGCAACTTCATATGGCGTACTAGAAGAGCTCTGCGGGGAGACAGGGCAATAAATAATGTTCGTATTGTTGCCACTTCTGCTCAGTAATAATTTATAGCCTCAAGTATGAATGTATATGTATGTATGCTCATCCAACCCAGTGTATGTATGTGTGTTCCATTCTCAAGAAGTTTTTTGACTTCTTGAGCCTTCCAGCAGCTAGTTGCTAACATACAGCATCAGCAAGCAGTGCATAGTAAAAATCTATTTCATGGAAGTGCACAAGTCGTCATGTACATGAGCTCCTATCAATTTATGCATGATCCACCTATTTATTCCTTGATGTTGTAGATTGTAGTATTAGTATCGTAAAATAATGCGTATGCGCTCAAACCCATAACGTCACAAGTCCACCGTATATGGAGATTCGTGAGCCTTTCAGCCAAGATGAAAAGTCCAGAAGGTACATGCATACATCAACTACCTAAGTGCATGAAAGAGGTTTTCAAATGTCTGGAACGGTCAGGGACTGCATACTTCACCAAACACCACCAACATACATTATATGTATAGCATATAGGAGCACAGTCAACCAAACTTTGTCTAGCACTGCATTATTTTCACTTTAGTACAAATATGACATTGCATTTTCTCTCATACTCTTTAGGTCTCCTCTATATAACGTGTTCCTTTTTTATGTTGTGTCCAAACAGATTCTACCATGCTTCTCATGATCTTCTATCTGATTGCTAAGTTTGGGATCTCCGCATCCTACCTTATAGTATATCCATTTGCTGGGGGTAAGTCAAGTACACACACACACATGCTATCACACAGGATCATTTGATAAGTAAAATCCACTTTAAGCATTAAGTATAAGTACACTCCACAGGATATTATTATTTCCATCCCAGTTTGACAATGATCATGCTGACAGTGATTAAAGTGAAAGTTTTTTTTGGGAAGAATAGTAAAAATAAGTATGCCATATACGTAATCTCAGGGAGAAAACGGCATCATTATTCTGACAGAAGTTTGGTCCGCCATCCATATAAATCTTTGAGAGAGACACATATTTTATAGCTTTGTATACAAGTAAATCAATCACGGTGCCGAAATGTTTTCCAAGAATTTATTTATGAGTCTTTGAAAACTTGTACTAGTCCATGTCGTATCCCACGCTTCGATTCTAAAACTTTTTTTTGAAATTCCAAAAAGAAAGTCTGCCATTATCATGATGAAGTAATGTTTTTTAAATGACGTTTTAAAACACTGGAAAAGCTGCTGACACAATGTGAGTAGTGAATGACTTGGTTTCGTTTTTGTAATAACAAAAGTGCAAACTCATGTTCCACAGAATTGTATCCTACTGAAGTTCGTGGCTTAGGATTGGGATTCTCAGCGTATATTGGTGGGATCGGCATTTGCTGTATCCCACTCATCAATTATTTGGTAAGTGTGTCAACTCTGAATATTTGTAGGGTGATGGAGGTTTATAGAGATAGTTTATAGTCCCATGTTTGCTTTACTAGCCATCAGATTCACTGTTGGATGTCATAGAGTGTAAGATTTTAGTTTGTTTTATGAATGATGCATGCCTATCTTTCTCCTTGCTTTGGAAGCTTCTCGAAGCGTCCTTTTTCTACTAGCTAAGTCAATCAATCCTCCGATCGTCGGTATAATACAATTTAAGTAGGATGGAGAGTTCTCTCCACTTTTTATAATTCGTTATCAATTTTGTCGTTGACTTGATCTAGTTAGTTAGGCCTCGCGTGGAGAGTGACGTTATTTCTTGTAGGTTCTATTTTATCGTTACTATTTTGACTGAAAGGATGTCAATTGTGAGATAATTGTACTACTAATTAACTGTCCTGCCTAAATAAACTAACTTGTATTTTTCCACGTAAAGCCAACGCGTTGTGGTACATTATTTTAGCATATTTTCTAATTAGAAAGTATCATTGTTCATCATTAACCAGTTTAGGAAATCCCTTGAGTTCGGGTAGAACCTTGTGGATTCAACATTTTGGAGGTTCCACCGAGATTAAGTACTCATTAAAGTTTAAAAAGGTGACGTGAAGTGTACTTGTCCGTTTTTATAATTACGGCAAGTAATTATGGATCGTCTCATCAGGAGCAGGCAACCCCTTCGCTCAAAAGTTACGCGCTTGGTGAACGAGTGCAACATCATCCTTCACAGCAATGACCCAGACAAGGATGATCTCCAGGCCACACTCGTTCAGCTTCATGAGGTTATGGACAATTTGGGAGAATTGGACGCCAAGGTTAAGGATCAACAGCTTGATGACGACGCCGATGATGACGAGATGGAGATGGAATGTGCCTCTGTCATGAACTACCGTCAACTGTACATCGACGTCAAGTTGAAAATTAATAAGCTGGACACACCTGCCGTTTCTCCAACACCCTCAGACGCCACTACCGACACCAAATCCAAATCAGCATCATCTACAAACCAGTGTAGCTCTTACGTTATGCTCAATAACCTCCTAGTCAAGTTGCAGGGACACCCTTTTGTCCGACTTGTAGGAGACACCAGGAGCCAACGGAGCCACACAAAGACGGAAGTTGCAGGACGCTTGGGGAGGATTGGTCAAGAGTGGCTACAAAACTTGTCGTTTGGAGGTGTAACCACACCTCCAGTTTTATCACAAAAATTCCAGCTCTTGGAGCATGACGAGAGGATTGGACAGCTATCGAAAGTCCCCAACGGCCCCTGTCTTGAAGAGTTATCACGACACAGTGTCTCCATATCTGATGTGGGATCGGGCTGTCATAATGTGGATATTCGTTTGGGGAATGACTACTGGGGAAACGTGCTAACAGGCAGGATATTGAAGCTACAAAGTGGACTAGTCGCAATCGAGACCATATTTGGCTGGACTGTGAGCGGTCGAGTTCCAGCATCATCCTCCAATTTAGCAGTGTCCGTGATCTCCTTGCTATCAGCCAGTTCAGACATAACAAACTTATGGAGTCTGGAGACATTAGGAATACGGGATCTGATGGAGACCAAAACCAAGAGAGAAGATGAAATCGAGGCAGTAACTCACTTCAACAGCAATGTCTCTAAAGACGAAACAGGAAGTTTCATCGTTTCTCTTCCTTGGAATAGCAACAAACTCCTTCGTCCTACCAATCGTTATATAACAGAGCGTAGACTTCATGATCCAGGAGATGGACATTACCTTCCTCATAGGCCCTTATTCCTCAAAGAAGTCTCCTCCATACCAGTGCGCCCTGTTTTCGATGCTTCCTGCAAATCTGGAAAAGGACCATCCTTGAATGACATGATGTACACTGGCCCTAATCTACTTGAGCTAATCCCATCTCTATTCATCCGTTTTCGTCAGAAAAGGATTGGAGTGTCAGCGGATATCAGGAAGGCCTTTAAAATGATGTTGGTGCTACTACAAGACCACAAGTATCAAAAGTTTCTTTGGTGGTCTGGTCCAACATTTGAAAAATTGAAGGTTTATCAACATAACCGTGTTGTTTTTGGGATGACGTGCAGCCCTTTCCTCCTTGCTGCTACCATCAACAACCATTTGTCAAAAGAGGAGGATCAAAACTTTGCCGAAAGACTCCGCCTGTCATTCTACGTGGATAACTCTGTGTCATCCGTTTCCTCATACGACGAGTATGAGCACTTCAAGGATGCAGCTGTCAAAACGATGAGCAGGACAGGAATGGATTTGCGTCAATGGGCAACAACAATTTTAGAAAACTCCTCCACCACCTCTGAGACAAACGAATGTATGCCATTACTCGGTATGCTGTGGGATCGTCGTGAGGATGTTTTATTTTGTGATGTGCAAGAAATAAACCTGGAGGAAAAGCCAACAAGAAGAAACCTCTCAGTTTTTGCACGGATCTTAGATCCAATTGGCGTGAATGGGATGACAGTCTCCCAGATGTTATCCAGGATTGCTGCCAACCTTTTGAGGGATGTCAAAGTGCCCAGACATTGTCAACTTTCATCTCAATCATCCAGACAAATACATACATTTGTGGATGGTAGTTCGTATGCATACGCAGCTGTTGTTTTCCTGAGGAGTGAGTACAACGGAGGAGTTAAAATACAACTCCTACTTGCCAAATCTCGTCTTGCCCCTGTAGCTAAAAGTGCTCGGAAAACTTTCATCCATCGCTTGGAACTGATGTCTTGTCAATTGGGAGTTCGTCTCTACAACACAGTTCGAGAGGCCCTGGTATGGGAAAATACCACATTTAACTTTTGGAGTGATTCCAGTACAGCCCTAGCATGGATTCGACGTAACGACCAGTGTGGTACTTTCGTGGGAAATCGGGTATCGGAAATCCTATGGCGAGGATGCTCACCTCATCAGTTACTACAGTCTAAATGGTGGGAGGGACCTAACTGGCTATTGCAAGGTTCACAATCTTGGCCTAATTATTGTGAAGATTCAGACGAAGAGGCCATAAATTCAGAGAGAAAGAAAAGTGCAGGGATTCTGGCTACACACATCGTTACTGATCCACCATCCTTCCGGAAGAATGTAGCTGTCTGGGGTTGGATCATCCGTTTGGTGAAGTGTGTACGAATCCAGAAAACATTACGGTCAACATTACAATTGAACTTTCTCACTATTTCGAAAATGGGGACAGAAGTCGTGTTGGTGGGAGCTGATAACAAGAAGCGGTTCAAGGGGCCCTTCGGATTCATCTTGGAGCTAATTCCTGGACGTCATGGCGAATGCAGAGTGGCAACGGTCAAGACGTCTCGTGGTATCCTGGTCCGTCTCCTGCAGCGTTTACACCCTTTGGAGGTCTCCGGAGGCGAGGATATGGCGTTACGTTTTAAGTCTAGCCCTTTGGAGCCAGCAAAAGTGAAAGTTCCTACTCCTAGTGTCAGTGTCCGTGAAGTAAAAACTAAACGGGGTAGGACCGTCAAGCAGCCAGCCCGTTCTGGACAATATTTTAATATTACTTTTAAACATTTATGAATTTTATTTTATTATTAATTGTTTCACTTAACTAGCTTGTAGTTAGCGTAAAACAAGATGGGAGGATGTTGGATGTCATAGAGTGTAAGATTTTAGTTTGTTTTATGAATGATGCATGCCTATCTTTCTCCTTGCTTTGGAAGCTTCTCGAAGCGTCCTTTTTCTACTAGCTAAGTCAATCAATCCTCCGATCGTCGGTATAATACAATTTAAGTAGGATGGAGAGTTCTCTCCACTTTTTATAATTCGTTATCAATTTTGTCGTTGACTTGATCTAGTTAGTTAGGCCTCGCGTGGAGAGTGACGTTATTTCTTGTAGGTTCTATTTTATCGTTACTATTTTGACTGAAAGGATGTCAATTGTGAGATAATTGTACTACTAATTAACTGTCCTGCCTAAATAAACTAACTTGTATTTTTCCACGTAAAGCCAACGCGTTGTGGTACATTATTTTAGCATATTTTCTAATTAGAAAGTATCATTGTTCATCATTAACCAGTTTAGGAAATCCCTTGAGTTCGGGTAGAACCTTGTGGATTCAACATTCACCATATTCATATACGTTATGTAAGTATATCAACTTTGAGTTTGAGTACGTAGAAAACGATAAGTCGCAAAGTAGTGTGGCAGTAGTGGCGTCTGCTTTGTATGTTTTACGTACATGTGGGCAATTGAGGCACAGTAAAATATCATCTCCTACGCTGCTAAAGAGTCAAAATGGGATGCTGAATTTTTTATTCACTTTCACCAAGACTATCATTAAAAGTTTGGGCAGAATAAAATGGCATGTTGTTATGAATGTATCAAAAACCACCACAATCATCCATCTATGTGTGTGTTTGTAGCTGTAGCGCATTAAAATCATGAGGATGCGAGCATGTATTGTGTATCCATAATTTTATTGATATTTTCGAAGTGTCCTGCTGCTATGCTGCCTTGTCCTGGATAAAATATTATTTATTGTTTTTTGTGAACACATACTAGTACATACAAACAATGTCCGTACTTGCTAGCTCTCTCGATGACAGAGTACCATTTTTTACCAAACTTTTAGAATAGATATTCATAATTTGAATCTTTACAGGGAACGGCCCATTTAGTCATCCCATTGGTGATAATGGGCCTGGTCTCAGTTGCTGGAGGGTTAGCTGCTCTCCGCCTGCCAGAAACTTTGAATACTACTCTCCCAACGACGATTGAAGAAGGTGAAGAATTTGGAAAAGATTTCAAACTTGTGGAATGTTTTACATGTATGCCGCCATCGTTGGAAAGGTAGGTTCCTTATTGTCTCATCTTCATATCATTTGAATTTTAAATGTACTCCAAAAACAAATCCCATAAACAATCCGACGTTTATGGGACCCCCTTTTATGAATATGTATACATATTTCGCAATGGTACTCGTAAAAGTGTGTAAGTATTAAAAGTACGCAACTGCGTAGCAAACGAATGTTGGATGATATTACAGTTTGTAAAATGCTGTTCTTTCACTTTTAAAAAAAATTGTAAATAATAAAGTTCACCATCGCCAAGCTTGATGGAAGATGGGCTTAGCCTGACCAGCGAAGCGAGAAATGAACCTCAACATATACAACTGACATTGCTTCGACAAAAAGTGAGCATGAGGAGTGAAGACTTGGCGAGTAACAATAGCAGTCAAGATCAAGGATCAAGAGGAGAAGAAGAAGAAGCTCATGAGCAGAGCCCATTACGTGGTAATGAGTTGAGACGAAGCTCGTCCAGAAGGAAACGTCTCGTTCGCCAAGGCAGTAAAACGCTGGAAGCTCCAACTGACTCCACGGGTGCTATTATGATTACCCCTTGGTGGTAGCTGTCATATGGGTAAAATTATTAATGTGTACATTGTGTAGCAGGAGCACATAGTGAAAGTATAAATCACATGAAATATTGTGAATGGTAGCAGCAGTACTACATATGTTTTTTTTTCTGTTTCAAACACACTGTATATCAAAAGTAGAAACTGGAAATGGTTTTTATCGTACTGGATAATGATTGTCTGTCCGTCCATTATTATCACACTCAATACTTGTATAACGGCACGTGTCAGAATTATAATAAAATTTTGTGATAAGAAATTAAATGAGTTTACAAACTAAAAATGTGTTATAAAAATTTTCATTGGATTTCAGCCAAAAAAATGATGTTGGGACCAATTTCCGCCATTTCTATAAATGTATTTTGTACATATTTTTGCAGTCACTGGTAAGTCTTTATATTTGCAGTTAGCAAATGAGTTGTTTCTAATCATATGCGCATGTAAAGTTTCAAGGTGACAGATAATTTCATTTCGATATGGGTTGTTCCAAGTTCCAACCAACCGTTAAAACCGTCATTTAATTAGGCCAGGGATGCTGAAGAAATTTATTTAGCGTACACAAATAACATACAAGTACTCTAATAATCCTACAGACAGTGTAGTGTTATCAATACAAGCACTACCTATAAATATCATCCGAGTAAAAATGTTTTCATCAGTTTAGAGTTCAGGCAATTCCACGGAAAGTACTATTGTGCCTGGCTGAATCCTCATGATGGTCATGTATCAATTCGTTCTACAGTTTTATACTCGATCCAATCAGCATTTCTGTTTGAATTTCCAATGTTTAAAATAAAGTATGGATTTGTGTACTATTATTCATGACATGCCATTTAATTCATGAAAATATGTATGTACCTATATCTTGGCGTGCTGCTACCTGTATAAATTATTACTTTAAAAAATGTGAATGTGTGTAAATAGTAAATATAGAAAGGAAAGTCACAAAATGTCAGCAATGGACTCCGGCACAATCCAAAATGTCAAAGTATCAATTCCATATATTTTAGATAATATAAAAATGGGCAAATACGTAATATTAAAAGTATACTTGTATACAAAAACAATTGCGGAAAGGTTTTTAAACTTGGCTTACCTACGACATGACGTACACATGTGCTCGTGTATGGTTATACCTATTCAATTTTAAAAGTGATCTGTTTCCGATTTTTTCTTGTTTTATAATATAAAGGCTTATCGTGTAGCTGAAGGATATAGTGACGCTGATCACATTGCGAATATCATACATGTTAGAAGAGATTTAGAGAGATTAGCGTTCACAAATGTCATTCTGCGCTACCAGCTACCACTGCGTCAACTTCATCTGAGTTGACACATCGCTTTTGTACGACATCATTATACAGCTCCCACTCTACTCTGGTAGCTTAAGGTTTATCATCTATTTTTAATATCGGTGATGGGTAAAGCCCCCAAAACACTTAGAAAAATGAGTGCGTTGTGTGATCGCAAATCTCTTTTGATCGTAAACCTTCAAGTACACAAAACTTGATCTCACATAATACACTCATTGAGTCAAGCCATGACGTGTGTGCATAAAAGTTCTATTTCAGGGTGGTCCTATATAGTTGACGGTTTGAATCAGGAGTCCTTTCCCAATTTTTTTTGTTCTAATGAGTTTTGTGATGTAGCAAGTTACTTTCACTTTCCTGAAATGCTTTTGTCCGTATACGTAATCAAGACGAAATTACAGGAAAATCTTGAACCGTAACAACCTTTAGTCATAATCGTGACAAGCACACGGGGGAGGGATGCAGATGATAGTTGTTGTTTAAAGCCAGCTTTTAGGTAATTAAAAGGAGAGGAATTTCCAGGATCCTGCTTGAGACTCGTAGTTGCCGAGCCGAGGGTATAGTGCTCTTTCCAGATGAAAAGACACCCATCAAGGTTTTTGTTGTGGCGAGGTGAGCATCAGAGCATCCGACATTTTCCACTTGGCGTGCTTCCCTGTGGGAACATCACATGGACATGTTATATTTGGGAAACCATCATCTCAATGCAAGTCAACCACATATAGTAGTTGGTAATTAGTGAACTTCGTATGTCATGATACACTCTGTGTTACTTTATGTATAGGCATAGGAAAACATGGAAAACTGGAGAAGCAAAGCCATATATATGAGAAGTTATATGGTCATATTTAGAACTTTACACATGAACACCAGTACGAAGGTCCGAGTAAGTATTTTAATTCATTGTCAGTTTAGATTTTAGTTGTGTTCTTCTTGATTCCAAGTCGTAGTCTTACGTCTCATAATTTAAAATGCTTGATTATATTAAAAGTAGACACTACAACAACTAGATTTTGAATTTCTCCTCAAAACGTTATAGTTCAGAACTATACATATAAGTAGTGAAGGCGAAAATTTGCCTGCTTTCACCTGGTTCAATTTTATCCCCCAGATTATTATTATTTACAGAAGTTTTATCAGATGATAAATACATACATTCTATGCTCCTTCTGTCAAATTTTTTTAGTCTAGTATGAAGATAGTGTTTGTTAAAGAGACTGATTTCATTCAAAAACTAAATTTCCATCAAATCGAAGCAATTTTTACTTCATATCTATAGTTTGAACCATTTTTTATTTATTAAATTAAACATTTAAAGTCGCTCATTCAAACCGGATTCATGCAATATAATATTGATAACAGAAATTTAGGATTTTTTTCCAGACGTTTTCGGTGATATAAGGTGTACTACTTTTAGTTAAAAACTAAATTCCGAGAAAAATTAGCCGCATTTGTTAAAATATATAAATTTCGGAAGCAGGAATAAATGCGTTGAAATAAATTTGGCTTTCTGTTGCGTGAACGTCAGCCATTTTGTTGTTCATAGAACACTGAACTTGCAGTGGCAAGGGTTTAACAATTTTGATTTGCCACTAACAAAACTTTGTATCAATCACAGTTGTCAATATTTGTTTTAGTACAAATAGAATAGAAATATCTTTTGTTTGTGTACGTAAAGTACACTATCCTATCCCTTCGTTTGCATGGTTCGGTTATTTATGCTTTCCAAGCAATGTCAAGTGTGTGACGTTTTTCTACTCTTCTATTTGTACTCTTTTTAATGCATAATGCTGACTTCATATTCAGTTGATCCAAATTTTTATGCTTTTATTTAATCTACGACATTTTAAATTGCTTTGGTCATTCAAGTACCAAAATTTCACCTGTACTGCTGATCTCAATAAATGTACCTATAATGCTTACGTAATAGGACACCGTTGCGGAGTCTGTTTACCTAGTTTTAATATAATTTACCCAGGGTTCTGGTGCATTAGTTCAAGCTTAAAGGTAGTGCACTAAAATCCTGCACAGGTACACAGTAAACAGAGTTCACCCAAACCTGTATAATTCGTAAAAGAAATTCCTGGAACTTGTTATTTTAGTAGAAGGTTGAAATGAATGATCCTAAATTAAACAAAAGATTTGAATAAATTTTGTGTGCTTTCACTAGTACAATACAAGCGTACAAAGGCTGAATACATGACGTTCAATAATTTCTCCGAAATGTGGATTTGTTTGCACATTAGCACATTTTAACCTATTATATTTTATTATAAGCTTCAGTTTGTACATTTCTCTCTCCTTTCTTGTTAGATACTGTGTAGCATTATGATCCTGTTAAAAGGGGCTTATGGATTAATTACCTCGCTTTTCTATCTCGCTCACTCCTATCTTAGTTTATGTAACTATTAACTATGGTGGGATCATATCACGGTGTAAAGGAAGAATCTGAATTTAAACTAAATCAATACCGATAGACACTTCAAAATCTCATGAAGTGGAAGCTCAAGTGGCTCTATTTCTTTGCTGGGACTTCTTCTCTATGTATATTTTCCCAACTAATCAAGTATCAAAACATTGTTTCTATAAATAGGCTGAGGAGCTGAGAATGGTTCAGTTTTAGAAGCTTTTGATATCGTGAGCATTCAACTTTTTACTAAGCTTTTTCTTCTTGATTGATTAACATCGTTTTGATTTTACGTAATGGGATTCTGTCATCTGTGATCTAATATGTAAATAGGAAAGTGTAAGTAAGTCAAAATGATTGCCACTTTTATTGCTTATAAAAATCGTTACTCAAATACAGAATTCGATTTCCTCACATTCCATCCGGAGATGGCTGCTTGTATCATTATTATCCACGACTATATAGTAATAATTAATTTAAGAGTTAGTTCCAGGAAATATTCTGTCTACTCTACATGACAGTGCACTTGAAAAGATATAATATGAATGGCAGCCAATTTATTTATAGCCTATGGCAGACGTGATTTGCTTTCAAAGCAATGCATTTACGTCAGTTATTTGCATACTCCATTTTTTGAAAGGTTGGAAAACAATCTTCAAAATATGGATCAACATACATATGCAGCAGCTTCTCAAGTATATTATTATCTCTGGGGATTTTCACAACTGCATGAGCTATATATATGTCACTACCTACGTAAATTTGACATATAGAGTTGAGAGTTGGAGAGGTGGTTAAAAAGTCTCAAAATGTATGCAAGTGTGTAATTCAAGCAGTAGTTCACTTTAACAAAATTATAATCAACGGAAGTTTGTTTAGGTTTAACTTTCAAACAATGTAAATACTAAAATGCAACTTTGTTAATGAAATGATAACAAACCATCAAATAGCAAAAAACCACATCGTTAGTTACTTGTTTCAGTTGTACCTATGTCATTGCATCTGCGTTAGTCACATACATGAGTGGGGTCTTAGGTCAGGAGTTTGAGCTAGGACATGGGAGAAAGTATGCTTCCAAAATGTACGAATAAATCGGAGATTTTCAAAATAATTAAATCCCTGACTGTAAAACTAAAATATTAAGAGGAGCGGATAACGGCACAGAGTAAATATTTGGATCCCTCTGTATAATCAACGTCCTCCCAAACCAGTTGTCTGAAACCTTTTTTTTGCACAACTGCACAACTTTTGAACTCCTGCCATGTCACATCAATCTTGCCCACTGAACTTGACTGAATGAAAGTACATCTTATGCATTAAAAATAAGTTTAGCATCTACCACCGCACCATCAAGTATATTCTGGCCACAGAAATATGAACGTCAATGCCCTTTTTCATTTTTGGGTCAACTTTCTCCGACACAACTCAACCTACACTATTTATTACAAACCATGGCATGGCTTTTGGGTTAGTTATTTTTAATGTAAATGTGTATGCATAAAGGGATTCATATTTTCATATGCACTCCGAATTACAGAATTGGACCCACGCCACGGCCACATTCATCGTTCCAGTGGTATTTGCCTTTTTCCTACCCATTCTCGTTCTCTCACGGTCAAAATGCAGAACGGTACAAAAAGCTCCAACAAAGACACAACTCTTCTATACTCACAGTGCAACGAACCAAATAGAAATTATTTGAGACTATAACTTTGGGAAAACATCCTTTCATCCGCTGCATTTCTGCATCATGGTTACTCATTATCGGTAGAGAGAAAAGTAGAAACGTGTAATGGTGTGTGTAGTGTGTCTTTTTCCCTTTTGGTTTATGTACTGTACACAAATTTTGTACACAGGTCTCCAATATTATATAGCTCGTTTTACCATGATGACACACTTGGAGCAAATTTAAATTGGAAATAATGAGCGTAGCCCTTACATCATCTGCAAAGTAGTATGTAACACTAGTAAAATAGAACCATTACTGACGAACTCCTCTCTCTCTCTCTCTAGTTACTTCTCTTGTACAGAAAGAGAGAGAGATGATGTGCGTATTATTATTAGCATCGGTGAGCCTTTATCTTCTGAATGTGGAATATATATACAGTGGAAAAGTAATAATATGTAAGCAAGCTTACTACTGTAATAGTCACTACTGCTCTCCCTCATGTGAGGGTGCCTAATGGCTCCTGAAATGGGAAACAAGACTGTTCGTATGTAAACCGATCTGTCACAAATTATTATTAATAGGTCCCTGCTGCCAGTTTATACTATGCTGTTGGTTTGGTACTCTTGTGTCGTTGTTGCAAAAGCTTATTTGCTTTCTCTCTCTCTCATACACACACAATCCTATACACAACGCAACATAACACATACCTACACGCACTAGCACCACACTACTCACCGTCCTACCATCATCATCATTATACACCGCTAATTCCATTGCTCCAGTTGCCAACCACCAAGAATACTTGTGGGAAATAAAGGGCTTTATTTCAAATAACAACAAATGAGTGGCTGTTTGGTAAACTGTTTGTATGAAACTAATACTACCACACATTCATAAGGTGCATCAACTGTGTGTGTATGAGTGAAAATAATGAAAGTTCATATATGGAGAGAAAGATAATATGCCCGCTTGCTTGCTTAGTTGGCATTACATACATAAAACACAACATAGAACACTACTGTTGTGAACGGTATATCGAGCAAAACTAATCAAATCAGTAATTCATTCATTTACTATAACAAGCCCATGTGATACGCATCCTGACTCCGTCCTTTGTTTTCTGGGGAGCTCTCAGCTTTCCCTCTTCATTGTTTGCCAAGGTACGAGGTGCGGTTAACAGCTAATAAACAAAAGCTCTTCGGAAGCCTTCTTTGTATGCGTTGGCATCCATTTTGGAACCCCATCAAATAATGTTCCGTTTCGATTAGCTTTCCATGAAAATCTTGCATGTTCGCGAACGATAGGGAATTTTGGATTTTGTAATTGCTGAGTATTCATTGTAATAGTGCATCTTATGACTAGGCATCTTTGAAACTTTTTTACTCGAACGATTTTAAACAAAACCTACACATTTTACGATTAAACGCCAATCTTAAATGCATCACAAAATAAATAAATTAATACATCAACAGATTATTTATTACCATACTCGTATATGTTGTGCTAAAAGTTATAAAAAAAGTATATAATGTTCCAATTTTCGAACTTGAAATGTAAATTGTTCTGAACCTGATTTCTTTATTTGTCTTTTACAGAGATCAACTTCAATAAAATTTGTCACACGATATGAAATGTACGATGTTATGTCCTATCACATAACCCTAACCTATCTCGTGCAGCAGCTTAATTCTATGAACAAGCAAAGCAGAGACCCCTATTTTCAACAAATGAAAACTTTCTTTACTCTCACTTTCTGATATTTACCAAAACAACTGGAAGGGTGGATGTTATCTCATTTTCTCCCACGCTTGCTTTACTGCTCCTCGACCACTTTCACTCTTTTCAACAAAGTCTAGCTTGGCAAGTAAGTAAAGTTATGTGGCGTAAGGGTAAGTTGGGTTAAGAGAGCATGCATGGGCCATTTTTAAAACTTTCATGCTGGACAAAAGAAACTACCTTTCTTTATATAGTATCATGCAATCCTCGCTGCATACACGAAGATTGTATGAGTCTAAGGGAAAATGCGGCACGTAAATCCCATGATGCATAATGGAATAAATTAGATGAAGAAAAAGAGCTTTTCTGTCTTTATGTCATTTGAGTTGTTCGGATATTTTATTGAGTTGGAGCCCTGAAAAGGAATGTCCTTCTCAATGCTGCAGAAGCCTAATCTTGTTTAGATTTCGTTGCCCCGACACGTCCCTCATTCATCCGGAGTGTATGATCGTCTTCCCCTTTCCCCTTTCCTCTATTCTCATCATTCACCTTTCTACTTTTTCACCATTGAATAATTTTAGTGGATGGAAAACTCCTGAGGTCGCATTTAAATCAGCCTATTTAACCTGAAATACATTCTCATTCGTTATCTTAGCTGACCAACTGCCAACTGCGTACGGAACGGAAGTTTAGGTACATCGTATCAAACAAATATAAATGTACTCACGTATTCATGGGCCGAATAAAAAGTTTTACTGTGGACCGTCCAAGTGAAAGGGTTAAACATTTGACTTTATTCATTGACGTCATTTTGAAGAGTGCCAATTTACTTCATTCCTGCTTACACACGACGAAAGAGCAGTTTGTTAGTCACCTAGCAGACCTTATGCGCATTGTGTCTGTGTTGACTGCTGAGTGTTTAACTAAAAACGGCGTAGATATTGAATTGAAGCTTTTTTTCGTGGCGATAGGTAAACCAAAAACCTAAAAAGGACAACAGAAGTCAAGTCAATATATAGTCCTCTTTGATTTGCAAATGCTATATGTAAAGATTATTTTCTCGAGTTAATTCCACACGTTTTGTTTTTATTAGAGGTACTTATCACACTTGCTAATTTAATCTTAAAATCTAACTACGCATTACAATTTATATTTATTCTATTGATAGAATAATCTTGATGTAGCTGTGCATTACATGAAGCCTGAATAAACGCAATTGCAATACGAAACACTTCGTAAAATTTTCAATACGTCAAGTCAATTGATTAAATTCATTCTTGTATGATGAAAAATTGATTAATAATACTTTAAACATGCTTGCTCCCTCCCATTGGAAAGATATTTACATTTACTATATATAAATTCTTTGCCATAATTTTTTAGCTGTTTGGTTCTGGTTCGTTTAGCATTTATGTGATGCATTGTGTTCATGACATTCTAAGATTGGGAAATTAGGAGCTGATGAAGCATCGAAAATGGGCTAGAAGCATGTCACAATGGAAAAATTCCTAGCGTTCAAAATAACGTGCAAATATACTAAACCCACCATCAGGAGAATGAAATTAGCGTATTTATAAATACACAATGCCGTTCTGCTTCATAAATCCAAAATTGGTGAGATGTTGCATTTGGTTGTGAAATGAAAAGCACTCAACTTCCATTAAAAAAGTAAAGGCGTATGAATACATGGTCAGTAGTGGCCAAAGTCCAGGCCAGGATTCAAAATCCTTTATGAAATCACATTCGACAAAAGATACAATGGTAACAATGCAACTTTCATCACCCAAACACTCAGCATATGAACTCATTTTTTATTAAATGGGAATAAGATCTGTGTTCTTTATCGAAAGATACGCCCGCATGGTATGGCATTTGCACTGCGTAATATTGCTTATCCCTATTACATTCTTTATGGCTATGCGATCTTTCTCTCTCTTGGTCGACTCCACAATGAGAAACAACATCATCACACTTACTGTCTTGAAAGAAGAGGAGCATACACGAGTCCCCGAGAAAACATCTTATTTTCACTATTGTTACTTGACACATTATTGCTGTAAGAATACAACTCAACGTCATAAAACCCATCTGGCCAGCACAATAACCATTCAACTCTGGCAGTTAGTACACAACTATACACTACCAACGACAATGTAGAATGAACCATGGAATGATGGTGGTTGGTGTTTGCTGTTGTTCTCTTCTTTCATTTGCCATTCGCCAATATCAAAGTGTTTTCAAACTCTCAACACTACTATCATCTCCCAAAGAATAATATAGAAAGTAGAGCCCACAACCCATCACTGTTGACTGCAGAACCACGATAATGAGCAACTGAGTCACTGATTTTACATGCAAACTACAATATTTTTTCATATATATTTCATATGGGGATCACCATTATATTCAGGTTTTGTCCCTTCTCGACGGAAAATATCACATCCCACACATTCAACATTGCCTTCAAACAACTTTTGACGTTAACCAGATAATTTTATGGCGAGCTTTATTTTTTCGTGAAAGTTTGCCGTATATATAAATGCACTTATTAGATACTATAAACAAAACCAGTTTCCTAGTATAAAGACGTAATAGTTTTTCCGGTGTCAAATAAAGAGTGCTCATTTCACTTTCAATTCTTTGTTCTAAGCATATGCTGATTCATATTGCATATTATATAATAACATAGAGTGTTTTTGAGGTCCATATAGTAGCTGCAGACCAAGTAAAAACCATACTCTGGGTGGTGGAGAGATACTGATATTTGATGCTGAAACTGACATTAGCCTTTTTACTTTTAAGTCCAAGATTAGACTAACAAGTAATGTATGAAAATACTCTAGAGAAAGTTGCTCATTCCTTGTTCATCAGCACTCTTTAATTTCCCTTTGGACACTATAATAAGAAGGAAATAGGGGAACACTTACTTACGTACGATGCAGATAGTCGGCGGATTCCTTATTCTATTGGTGCATGCCATTCTATTACTATATGATTACCAACTTTTCTGCTCCATCTGCATCGTTAGCATTAGCTAAAATATTTTTACATGGTTGCTACATTCTAGGATGAAGTAACAACAAAGAAAATATGTAACGACAAGGAATTTTTCCTTTGTCTGATCTTCAAAAAGAGGAGGTATGCAATTTGTAATCATCCAGACTAGACTGCAGCACAAGTGAAGACTCATTTTGCAACTCATCAATCATTGAGATATTGCAAAGCATATATAGGAAGGAGCCAAGTAATAGTTTTTATATATGAATAATACCATTATGCTCTATCATCAAAGAATTTCAATGCGAATGAATGAGAAACTTAATAACTTAAATTGGTGAATTTTTTCAGTTACATTTATTCTTTGTATTTACAAAAATATGAAATGGAAAAGTTTTCTTATTCGAGACGTTCACGTTCAACGCTTAAAAGTATATGCATTTCACATTTTCTTTTAAAAATACATGTCATTCTCACTGCGACGTCATTCCGGTTTCATGTAATACGGTACGGTACTTTAAGCTCCTCCTCGGTAGGCGCATGAGGTTGAGTGACCTAAAATAAATTATTTATTTAGTAGTTTGTAATTGCATTTTTCTGCCGACTGTTCCTTTGTCCAAACTACCTTGAAGATCCGATTTAGGCATCCACTCCTCGATTGGAGCGATTTGAAGATAGTCTTTTTTAACCTGAAATAATAGTTACAAAAATGCATATTCATATTACAGAAAAATACTTTTGTAGATAATAGGGAACACAGAGTAACAGAGAAAATAGTCGGCCTTTCTACTATATAATGAATTCACAACTTACAGCTTCCACCTGTCGAAATACACGAAGAAAGTTTATGCCGATGAGTTTTCTCAAGTCCAACTCAGACCAGGATTGCTTAATCATGGATTCAATGAGAGATGGGTACTTGGATACATCTTCCAGTCCGTGAGGTACACTGATAAAAATAGCAAATGGATACATGAATTGATATATAAAACCAAGTTATTGTGAAACTTCCAATACACCACATATTTCTTTATATCTAAGATAACACCGAAAGAGTGAAAGCAGAACCAAACTAAGCTCTACAACTACTTAGCACGTACGTTAGAAGCAGAGTTGCAGTTGTCGCAAACAGGAAACACTTTATATTTCAAGTATGTAGAATTTTACTTTTTTTAAAAAGACTTGAATGATTTCAAATACCCACTTCAAATATACGTGGTATATTTCGTAGCCAAATAATATTCACGGATTGTGCGTGCAGCATTTTATATGCAAGTCGATTACATCATATGATTCGATACTAGATATTACGAATGAGAATGCGTTCTTCTCGCCAAGTAAAAAATTGACTTACAAATTGATCCCATCGAAGCCAGCTCCAATTCCAACATGATCCACACCAGCGATCTCACGGATGTGCTCAATATGAGCTGGTCGAATGCATACATAATAGAAATAGAAAAAGAGAAAAGTTACATCATGATCATCACATATAAAATATACTACGTTATATATCATACGTTGCAAATAAGTGCCTATTCAAATGATATACCCAACTCAACTCTCCTTTTTTCTAGACACTCAAGTTATGTTGAAAAATTTTCTTGCTAGTTTACGCTTCAAGTGACACATCAAGAATTTGGTGAAAATAAACAAAAAATCACGACCGGAGTCTACATTTTCTTAGCTTTTTTTCCTTCTTCTGATCTACCCCAAACTGTTACATTCAATATTATAGATTTCAATATTTTCATTGTAAAGGTAGATCTCTTAAAGTTTTCTCCCAGACATATAGATATTTTGAGTATAACATTTGAGATGGGATAAGAAAGAATATATAAGGCTACATTCAAAACATGTACAACGTGTCCCGTCCCCATCCTATATTTGCTTGCTAGCGGTGCTCAACTACCATTGCATTATACTATACTACGAGCTGGAAAAGACCGTTGGAAAAATGTCATGTGTAACAATCATCTTGAAGCATGTAAAAATGGAAATTTTTTATTCACATCCAACATTGCGATCGCATCTGGTGTTCATGCAACCACACAAATACTCCTTCCTACATTAGAGACTTTTTCTTTCTCGCATTGTGGGTTTTTTTTGGGGGTAAGAGAAAAAATATTCAAGAAAACTACTTGAGACCAGAAAAAGTAATGCTGCTTTGCTTACCAATGACATCTTGAATGGTTGCAGTCTCATTGCAAGCAACAAACACGTTGTAGAAGGAGACCATAACAATTCCCCCATTGGAAGCCTGCATTTCAGGTGAATTGAGAAATAAATGTTATTATTCTCGGAGCATTTTGAGAGACTGCAAAAATTTCTTTTGTTGCGGGCAGAGGATATGGTGAATAAAATGACATTTGAGTATTTTTTTCTTATATAGAATGCCATGCTATACTATACACGCATACCTACAAAGAAATTTCCGTTGTAAAGCGGAGGAAAAAAGGACAAAACTTACCACTTGCTTGAGAATCTCGTCAGGCACGTTTCTTGAGTGGTTACAGAGTGCAGAAGCAGCTGAATGGCTGAATATCACAGGAGCACGGGACACTGCCAATGTGTCCCGCATCGTAGGTACACTTACATGAGCCAAGTCGACGATCATTCCTAGTCGGTTCATTTCCAGCACCACCAGCTTTTGTAACAACAGATTTTAAGATGAAAATACGTTTACCTTCCATTATATGTATATATATAGTTATACAGTATAGTCAGATGCTGGTTTTAGGTAAAAGCAAACATGATTTGGGATGTGGAGTGATGTAAGTACATTTTGTGGGTTTGTTTGTTTTTAACTTTTCCCTTATTTGTTCAATTGTTTACTGGTTAAACTGACTAGAGCAGGTTTCCTTTTCTCCCAAAATCCCAAAACAAAACCCAAAAGAGCAAATAAATAAATACACATCATTTACCTTCCCGAATTCCGTAAGGCCACCACGTTCCGGGGTGCTCTCATCTGAGGCAGCCGAATCAGCCCTGTAATTTTTCAAAAATGAAAAATGTACCAATGTTGGTATCAATCAACTCCTCGTTATTTTAAAGGGACCTTGACATCCTTTCCGGTTATTGAAGATGAAGTAAATGTTTATCAAGCTTTCTCCAAAATTGTCATGAGCTCCACAAAGCGGTTACAAAACACACCGCATATGTGTATATATATGTATGTATAAAAGCACATATGTTGCAAGAAATTATCTTAAAATTCATTCTAGTTTTTTCGCAACTCATAAAAAATGATATGGCTAGTACACCATTTCTCATCAAAAAGATTTCCCATGAGCCTTCACCACACCACACCACATATGGTTGGCTGTCATGAGTTCACAAGCTCTGAAAAAATGCAGCATACAAACAAGAAATGACAGCACAATAACCCTTTGAGTGTCCTAAAATCATCCGTAGTTTACCGGATGTACATATAATATGTGAAAACAAAAGAAAGTGGTCTAGCAGATGGACGCGATTTAGTATCCACTTTTTGTTTTTGGATGTTCATGCAGAGTAAATCGTAAGATATTATTTTTTTCTCTCAACTCAAACAACGAAAAGCACACACACACAAGTTGGTTACTCATATAAAATTCTACACAAACCGTCATTGTGCTAAGTGGTTCCTTGTGCTGGCTGGTGGTGGTGGTGGTAGTAGACGTTTGAAGTTGCACAAAAAAAGCCAATCCCAAAACAAAAAAAAAGAGAAAGGAGAGAAGGACACACACATGATGACAAATAGTGCAATAGCCTGTAGACATCCAAGTGGTCAACGCATTCAATGGGAAATGGAGGGGAATAATTCATGGGACTAACAAAAAGAATGAGACCATGTCTTTCATGACATGCATGCTTGCTTTCGCCTTGCCGGTCTGTTTGAGGTTTTCTATCATGTTGTGCAATATTATCATCCTTGTGTGCTCAAACACACACACACACACATGAGGGTAAAGTAAGTATATTTAGATATTGCGTTGTTTTGAAATGAAGAAACACCAACAACTACATCACATCCACATCACAGTTTTCCCTCTCTCTGGCAAAGTTCTTTTCATCAAGCTAGCTACAAATCAAGTGAATTCCCAAATGAAAACTAAGTCCGACAAGAGAAAAAAGAAAGTGTCATGCATGATGCTGCCCTTCCATCCAACTCTTTCCCTGCTACAAATAAACGTATAATTGTCAAATTTCACAATTCCATGCATGTAACCTTTACAACAACACCAACTTCTTTGATACATTACAGTCATCACTCATACAACGCTTTTGGAATGGAATAGAACAGCTTAATGGGAGCTTGTACACATGTGGATGTGTGTGTACATTTTCATGAAAGAAAAGAACGGGGCTTCAACTTTCTAGCGTGGATCCCTCGCCTCGGCATTGCAAAGTTTTTAATGTTTTCTAGTCGAATATATATGGGCAGATAAGGGAAGAAGGAAATACACAACGTGAGTGCTATTCTTCGTCTTTTCAAAATGCAGTCATGCAAAAAATGGTTGCTTACAAGTGAGCACCCATCTGCCGAATACCACTTTCCGTTTCCGTTTCACCTGATCAAGAAAAGTGTAAGAAGCTACTTTAATACATATGTATGAATCAATTTTGATGATGTTTTTTATTATTGGAGCCCCTTCAGCTTTATCACTAGAGTGAGAAGATTAGCTAATTTTTCTCACAGTCAATAATTTCAGCACTCCATCTAATTCGAAATTTATGGAATAATTCCATATTGATGGTGGTGGCGAGTGTGGAGAAAGATTAAGAAAGAAACCAATAGAGAGCTATAAAGTTGAAGAAGTAATCGGGGTCTACTGGAAATTACATTGCTAAAGAAAGGAAAGTGTGTTCAACATTCGAAGCAATCCTTTCGAACGTCCAGCTGAACCAACCATACATAAGTAGTACATACGCGCAGTTAGCTGTCAAACGTCTGCTTCCAAAAAAGTATGCCACCTATAATGTGTATATGTTTGGATGTATCCCTGCATTTTCTGAATAGGAAAGATGATGAAGCGATGCAAAGTGAAAGCACAATGTTACAAAATGCACATACATAGGTACACACAGTAGCCTCGGACAGATCATCATTATGAATGGTAGAACTCACCAGGGAGTGTTGCAATTGTGTGTTAGCGTAAGGTAGCGCACTCCAAGCTCATAAAACATTCGAAGCACGGCCAAACTGTTCCCGATGGCGTGTCCTCCTTCCACTCCAATCAGGCTGGCTATCCTACCCGAATGATGAGCTTCTTCTACTTCTGAAATATTTAACAACATGTTATTAAGTAGTAAAAGCGTAATAACGCAAATTATATGCTTGGTTGGTGAGGAAGTACAAAATTAGTGCTACTAATTAATTACACTCTCCCATACATGGTGCAAGACTGTTTTACAAGTTACAAGGAATCGGATTTTGAGTAGGCTGAAATGTTTTATTGTTTTTCTATTGCTTCAGAAATCTCAGAAATGATTTCCATCTTCAGTTTGCGCATATTGAGTATGTATTTATGTAATTTTGCATTCACATGAACATTTTACATCTTTTAATTACAATTCTTATAGTCATCGTATCTACAAGTGGAGTTAATTAAAGTCCAAAGTAGCTCTCAAAATGAAACACTCTAAAATCCCGAGTAAATGAATGTATCCGGAAGAACATTATTTTGAAGGACGTATGCCTGCTGTAATTGATTAAACAGGAGAGCTCAAGTGGTTTTACTTTAAGTGTTTTAGCTGAAGTCAGATGCAGTCGTTTTTAAAACCTTCCTACTTATCATTAGGCACGAATGTATGTAATTGCTGTTTCGTACAATGCCCATTATCAGCATTTCTAAGTATTTGATCCAAAAAAAGTACTTGAACGGATTTCTTATACACTCTGATCTTAAGTAAAGCTATCATTATCAGCAAAGTATCACGGATGCATTTGAAATTGGAAGGAAAAGACAATAAGTGCTTGGGCCTTAAGTAACTTTGTATTTGCATACTTAACGAGCTCATTATTAAGTTTCATCATTAATTCGTTAAGAATTTTAGATATCATCTAATTTTTATTTCAACCCAAGCTCAAATCATTGATTTTCGTAAGCTCTTCCAAAAGCCAACGCATGCTAAACCATAAAAATCCTTTATAAAATTAACTAAAAAATTTCCAACCAATATAAACTCTTTACACAAGTGAGTGAAAGTCAAAGTCAGATTACATAGGCCAAGGCGATATAGGAAGGATTTTCTTTAATGGAAGGAAGACGCGAATGTCCTGTCGCCACATAAAGAGTGTAAATTTCCTTTTCCGTCTTACCTCCTCCTGCAAAATGCATCCTTTCCTGTCATAAGAGTACGCAATCAAACAATATAAATTGGAGAAAGATGCGTGTAAAACATCATACGAAGAATATGAAGCGTTTCATCTCACTTTAGATCCACGTACTCATACTCATACACCATGAAATATTGCAATGTTTTTCTGATGTTTTTACGTACTCCCCAGCCAGGAAGGATATTTTAGAACAGGGCGATCCTTCTCCCTTTAAAAAGTGTGTGTGTGTGTGTATGCGTGTGGAAAGCATACAGGTTTCAAGAGACTCGACTCCAGTTTATACTTAACAGGATCCTGCAATATTTCACGAAAAATGCGATACGGAAACTCTATTCTTGGGACAGTTTGACACTTACTATTAGTTTCAAAAGCTCATTCATGCGATGAGATGCGTGGGAAAAGTGTGAACACCGTTAGGATGAGCACTTTTTATACATTTCTTTACCAGTTGTTGAAAACGACCCTTTTCATGTGGTATATTATCGTTACCTTTGCTATTACGCAACTTAATATACTTTGTACTACGGCCCACCACCATGATCATCAAACAGCTCAAAGGCTAAATGGTCCACGAAAGAGTTGGATAAAATGTGAACCTTTTTTTTGTCGAGTTTTCTATAAATACATGTTCAAGCGTTGGGTGAGTTTGGCATACATAGGTGTATATATATAATAACGTGTTGCCGTTCCCTTCATCTGCAGCAACATTTTAGATTACTGTGCAAACTTGGTCTTGCTCCTCTTCTCTGATGCAGCAAAAAGATTTCCCATTATAGGAGATGAGACTACCTTATAATGCATAAAGTTAATCAAATATTCATGACCTTTCATCTCTTCCCCAGGAGGTTTGACACACACTCCGTCAAAATGGTTTGGTCGCTGGCTTAAAAGGATTTGCTCCTCCGCCATTTCCTTAAAAAGCTGATTTCCTCACCATACATATTATTATGTATGTGTATATGTTCATTCATTCTTTACTTTATGCTACACCACACCACATCACATTCACAACCAAAAAAAACTCTTGCGCAACCCCTATATTATGTATCTACCTTACAACTATTGAGTCATCTTTACCGACTCTTACCCTATATTTTGCAACATTTTGTGAATTCATGTGTGTATATACATATATCTGTATAGGTATATCAAACCAGCGGCGATATGTGATGTGATGGTCTGGTGCTCGTGCAATATCAGCAGCTTCATCGAAAGCGGGTGTTCGAGAATGGGAAAATTGTCTATCAGTCTCACTTCCGAAAACCTTGGATTTACACTGTTTAGTCAACTCTTCTCTATTGACTGTATAAACGTTCAGTTAACAACTCCTCTGGCACTCTCAGCAGCAGTTTCTGAGTGAGGCAACACTTACTTTTTAGATGATATGGAATATTGAGTGGGCTCCGGCCATCCCTAGTGTCTTTTAGGAAATGTGTCAAGAGAGAGAGAGAGAGAGAGGAAAATATGCAGAAGTGACAGAGTTTTTCGCTAACGTTCATATGTTCCCCTCATTCATATAGAGTAGTAGTAGAGTAGCCTTCAGCAAAAACTTCAGTAATTTGGCTTGGATTCATTCATTTATGGGAGTAAACTCTCATTACAAAGCTTAGTAAAAAAAAATCTCAAAAATTTTTAAGACATGAAATAAATGGAGGAATGCAAAAAGTAATTTTGTTGATGCTATGGTTCTGGCACAGAGAACATTTTTGAGTTTGAAGTTGGATAGAAATAAGGAAAAGTGTCTAATGATGTTTGTGTATGGGGAGGAGTGTAGTAAGTCACTCACTTGTAAATTCCACTGGAGTTTTGACTCATGCAATATTTGTATCGTATGTATACAACATAAAATGCAATATGCTGACTTGATACAAATTCAAAAGTAGTTTTTGAGAATTCTGGTTTTGTAGCCTGTCGTAAAAATCTTATGGACAGTCACTAAATAATATGGGTTTGAAACAATGAAAAAAAGTCCACTGCTGTGAGTGAGCGACAAAGTGACATTACCTTTGGCATTCGTCACCAGACGAAGTTGTGCAGGATATTTTTCAACGAGTCTTCGTATCACATCAATTTGCTCCACTGCAATCTGAACCCCATCCAAATGTTGAGCAGAACAAGGCACATAGGCAGACCATAACTAGAATAATATGGGTGGGAGTAAGTTGTGGAATTAAACAAATAGTTTATACTGTCACAGTCGTCAACAAATGAAAAACTAAAGACAGGAAGTCTGCTACTTTATCCCAAAAACTCAAGAGTAATTCTTCACTGTGTAGATCTCGTAGGCGGAAGATGATGATGATGCTGAGCTCCTAAGCTGAAATTTGATACTTTTCTACACGCTGCTCCATCCAGCCTCATACGCAATTCATTAATCATTTCCCTCTTTGATTTGTGATTTTATGCTAGTTTGACATCAAGAAGGAAAACTAGTTGGTAAACAATCGGTCTAATCCTCGTACAAACAACCAGCTTAGAAAAACAACTTTTACTTTTGTTTATACTTAATTCACCCAAAAAAGCTCCACTTTCTCAATATTTATCAGGAAATATATACTATACTTGCGTATGTATATAAGTGCAAAACGTATTTCGCAGTACAAATAGAAATTTACTTTCACCAAGGCTTTTAAAACTGAACCAGCAGCTCTCGCTCCCGTTCAGTATTTTATGTCAAAAGAAGAATAAAATGTTTGCTTTAGTTGTTTGCTTTTTTTCTACAGTAGTTCAAAGAAGAAAAGCATTTTCCTCCAAGATCAAGAATTATTTCCTTTCTTAGGAAACGATACAAGGGCGATAATAAAACATTAAAGTAAGATGATAAAAAGAATACTCTCTTCTCTCCCTCCGTCTTTCACAACTTTTTAAAACGAATTTTATTTGCTTTTTTGAAAGCAGTAAAAACAGAAAGATTAACAAAGAAAGAGAGTCGAGTGTGTAGCTATAGCTGGCTGTGATGATGTTGTTGGTGTACGTACTATTTTGTTCCCTCAAAAATATGCTTACCATTATATAACATAACAAAGCAACCCCTTGAAAAGCAACTAAGTATTTTTCCATAATAACAAAATACCTGAGCTCCAACGCCTCCCCGTTTCAGTCTTATTAAGTCTGTGTGAGACCATACGCTTCCGGCAAAAGGATCAGCCTTTGAAGAAGAAAAAAAGTAAAGAAAAGAGAAATTGTAACATAAGTTTTTCATCAACTACTTTACCAGATGCTATTACTCTTGCTTCTGGCTTCCTGATTTTAGCCTTCCCCCTTTTCTTATAAAGTTGGGGTATGGGATATATGCATGTGTACTTGCAACCACTCAACCATGTTCAAGGCATTAAACTTTTTTTTTTAGTAAGTATAGTTTTTCTTGGAAAGTTTTCCGAAGGCACCCAAATCAAGAATACTAATAATCTTTTAGGCTCCTTCCTTTATTTATACGTTCCCAATATGGAAATGGAAGAGGGGCCAAGCGATGAAACCCATTTACGCATTAGGCGTTCCCAAAATAAGTGAGAGGGCACACGGTACACGATGCGAGCGAGCATACAAGACACGAGCTGAAATAGGAGATTTTAACGCATAGCTGAAAGTATTAAAAGAAGGAGAGGAGGGCTTACCTTCGTTAGATCAGCATCGAAGTGAAAGTCCTTCAGATGATTCTGCAAGAACTTTCTCAAATTCCAGCTAAAGTCATTGTGCCTATAAGAAACGATCAAGTTTGAGAATGAGAAAAGATATAAGAAGCACCCAATGTGCTGTCATATTACATTACAAATGCGTACGTATAAAAAGCTGAGCATGTGAGAATTAGAAGTTGGATAACCCCCCAAAGATTTTTATTTCAACAAGGGGGATAGGAAGTAGGCCAAATTTCCTTTCGATATTATTGCACGCGCATAAAAATTATTCAACTCATTTATTTCTCCTTAATTTAGCCAAACTTTTTTTTTTATTAGAAACTATATAAAAAGACTTGAAAAAAGGGAGTGAAACACTTTATTATTGCAGACTGGTCTGGTGATTATAGACACATTCACAGATATTAAAATTAGCTGTAAATGTAATAAACGAATTCATAGGTTTACTTGAATTTACAGTTCATGTTAAATATAGCTTGAGTTATAATCAACCGATGACAACAGGCTGCATATGAACAACTTTCAAGAATTATTGTCAACCCATTTATACGACCCGTCAAGAAAATATTCATAAATTTACGAGGCCCATTGTATAATCCAGCGATAGTTAAGATTATTATTCACATAGTATTTATGTAGGAAACCCACTTTTTGCAAATGAGTGAATACCACCTCAATTGGATCGAGTTAAAAAGAAATAAAAAGAAAATTACCACTTTTCCTTCAAAATTGTTTGTATCACGCACCCCAAACCTGAGAATATACAAACTTATTATTCTATTTGTGGAGTCTACAAGCTCACAGCGTTTACTTATTCCTGTGGTATACTTTATGTTATATAAGTTATGTTCAAGATGTGTGAGCAGCAGTTGGAGTCATTATATTATACTCACAAATGCACATATCATTACCCCAATTGCCGCACAGCTTTTTCCACATCAACATTTAGAATTCTTTATACCTACAACCTACGTGACAAAAATGAGGTGGCTGGGCGTGTGAAATCTTTTGGAAACACGCTATATTCTTTTTTATATACATTTTTCTTCTTTTATTTCCTGAAAATATTGACGAAAGGATTACAACTTACAAAGAAACCACCCATGGTGGTTACCTACTTTACGATTTTTTTGTAGATCAATCTTAACCCGCAGCTTTAATTCTTATGGACCGAGTTAAAACTTCTTTTTTATTTAACTGAAAATAAAAGTAAAGCCCGTTTGGTTGACTAAGGTCACGTGGTACATATCTCCTTTTACATGCTTGGCTCTGGAATCCCTACCAGCAACCACAACTGTATAATCTCCAATCTCAATTCGTATTTCTTAGAGGCAAAGATGATTACAAAAAGTATATTGGTTTTTTCTTTACTTTTCATCCACGAAGAGAGTAAGAGAAAGATCTTACAACATAATCATCATCATCAACTTCATGCAAGGCTTGGGCAAATCTTCCCATTTCTTTTCTCTCTTTTTCAAAGTTTCACCATTTCCGTCGGCTACAAAGAAAATTTAGAGCAGCAAATATGTACCAAAGTACCGGTCGATCTTTGCATGATCCCCTCTTGTTTAAGCCACCAACGTACTTCTTTTTCTCTCCTTTCCCATTTTGTTTGGTCTGCACTCTCTGTAGCCCACATGGGGCTAAATTCATGAGGGAAAGAAAAGAAATGAGGGGAGAGGAAGGTTTTATCCCATGACAAGCGGCTTGAGTAACAACTGCTGATCACAAGATATGTGTATTATGCATGAACATGTCAGGCTCATACGTACATGACATAAGTCGTCTTCACACATGCACTCAAAGTAATCTGATATGACTAATAGTAAGTGAAGCGTCAAACAGTTTGAGCTTGAGTACAAAAGGTTCCTCCCGACCCATGCGTTCCGCATACGGAATAATCTTATCATCACCGCATATGCTATATATGGCTTATACACTACACACATGATCACTTTGAGACAAATGTGTCCCACTTAAGGAAGCAATGTAATAAGATGCATATCTCGTCAAAGACAATAGAGATTGGCCGAGATTTGCTAATAAATAAGGTGCACATGGGACGTTGAAAGATTTCTGAAATCATTTTCTTCACCGTGGGGCTCTCATAAGATAAAATAGGTTGAAGAAGAGGGATCTGTTGGAAGTTTGGATAAAGAAATAAGAATATAATGTACATTCAAAAAAATGCCCATGTCTTCAGCCCGTCGAATATTCGCTCTGTGAAGATCAAAAATGTTTTTTTTATAGTTTATACCACCCACAATTTTTTATATAGCGTATTGTAGCACATCAGTGCTTGAGAAAATGTCTAGGTATATCCATTATGGGATAACCGACGCTGCCCCAAAAGTGTTCTATCTCAGCCTTTACTCCCGCTCTGATTTATATTTACCGTCCACCGAAATAGTCCTTTGGTTTCTTACCCATCGACAAGAGGCACTTCGGTGAGCAATTTGCGGACTAGTCGGATATCGTGACTAGAGCCGGTCCCTCGCTGACTCTGCATCTCAAGGGCTATTGGAACCCCGATGGCGAAACACAGGGCAGCTCCAACGATAACCACTCCGCTGCTTATGTACGGGAAATAAGGGATGACATTGCGTTCCATTGTACCACACCACACCGTGTATCCCATCATAGAAGCAACAGAAAGAAAGGGAAAAAGGAAGACAACAAGTTAAATCTCTGACATTTATCCCTTACTTTTTCTTATTCAACAATCGCCATTCCCCTATTTAATTCTTGTCACATTGCACAAATCCAGTTGCAAGAACATTACCGTTACCACTGTTCTCGGAGTACGTGCATATGAGAATTTTCAACGTGATAATATACACACGCACTCGCCAGCAATGCCACACAACATACAACTAATACAATATATGCAGTGCATGTAGACGACATAAAAAAACCAGGAACTTGGAAGGCCACACATATATATATATATAAGTACTACATACGTATGCGTGTATCTGTACTTATGTGGGGGGTGGATGTGGATATTCATGTGTAATGTTCTTTTTAAGTGCGTCTCTTCATATATTAACGTGGTCAATGGTCGGTATGTGTACTTATGTTCATGTGAGTAAAAACGTGAATGGGAGCTTGTGCCAGTTTTATGAAGCCATATAATATGTATAAGGTGAAAGAACTTACCAGAGTAGACAAAACTGGCGAAAATCCAGATCACAGCAGAGACCTACAACAATCGAACTATGTGTCTTATTGAAAGAATAAAGGCTCATATATATTATGAATTTTCTTCCTGAATTTTCAAAAGGAGCAACGTAGCGGATTTTGTTGGGGGGAATGGTTTACTTACTACAACTCTAAAGAATATATACATTCTTACCCTCCTGTTCTTTGTAGAGGAAGAGGAAAAGTTAACGGAAAAAACTAAAATTCAATTTCCACGGTGTTAGGCTAGAGCCTACAAATTGTTCTTATTAGTGACGTTTATTCGTTCTCTTTATTTCCTCTTTCTTTCTTTCGTTTCCACTGTAAACTTTCACTGTGTGAGTAAATGGGAGAAAATCATGAGAGTGAGAAATGTAAGAGCAGATAGATAGATAGGATAAGAAGGAAAAGGAGTGTATGAATGGGTGCATGTGAAAGTTTAATGGGCACCTACTACCTACACACAGCCAAATAGATTATGTATATATCTCTGTTTCCCGTCCAAAAATAGTTAGAGCTCCCTGTTGCTGCCACTTCATCCTTTTCTATTATAAGACAATGCTTGACTGAGGAAGAGAGCAGGGAACGAAAGTTATCAAATATCAAAAATACTATATATGTATATAAGTTTTCTGTATGTATACACATACTTCATTGTATACACGTCTGTGATATAGAAGATGTAGAAAGAAAATAGCAAGAAATTTTTTCAATCTATCTTTTCTTTTGTTGTTCTGCTGGAACTCCTGATTCTTCAATGTGAACCCACTCTTGGATAGAGTGAGTGAGTACTAAAACTCATTCATACATATTACAGCACTACAAAAGTTAAAACCAAATTTTATTCTTGTAAGTTTCAGCCTTGGTTGTCCCATTTTACTTTTACCCGGTTTTTCTTTGTATAAATATCTTCATTTTTTCTCCTATGTCCTATACTCTTGCTCTCTCAATCACATGGTATCAGAAAATTGTATCTTTTTCAAGAATCAGTAAACGTACGTACAGGCCCAAAATTGCTGCCGTTGCAGTGCAACAGTCATATCGTTACGATATTAGTAACGACTTTCCTATCTCGCTCACTTTCCTACAGAGAAAGTTATTACAGTACACAATTCCATAAAAAAAGAGACGAAAGATCAGCAATTGTAAGGGTAAAGGGAAGAAAACTTCAACTGAAGAAACAAAGATAATAAACAATTCGTGTTACTACCGAGCATGGCATAAAGCTATACAGCACTACCAATCTTACTTGCTCTGGAGGTTAACAAAGGGTAACTCTTACGTTAGAACTGATATTTGACTTCCTTATTAAAAAAGAAACAAGAAGAAACAAATTTTTTACTAAGGAAAATAATACGCAATTTTTCAAAAGACTGTCATAATGGATTGATTTCTAAGAAGAAACAACACATTTTGTAAAATGAAGCAGCAGTTACAAAAATGAAAAATGCGAAATTATTTTCAGGGTTTGAAGTGTCGTCAAAATAAATTTTCACTTCCTTTATTCTACCTCGACGCATTGTACTATTTGTTATGTGTATGCGTACTCATTTTGACGAAAATTGGCTACATTCTCTAGAATTAAGCTCCTAATTATTGTTCTGCGTACTTTCTTGCGTAGCTCAACAAGGAATTAATCACTGTGAAAATATGTGAACTGAAGACATTAAAGAGTTCAACAAGCCTAAGCACAAGTGAAGATTAGGTATACAGCCACACAATACATTGCAATGTGATTCAATGGCATTATTTAAAAACAAAGCATATTTCCACTAGCCATATATAAATCTCTTCGTCTCCTTGAACTGTCATTACGCTTCACCTCACACTTTCTCTCTCGATTTTTTCCTCGTACTTAGCATGAAGAATGTCATTATCATTAGCTTGACAAGTTGGTTGAATAGACAGGATTTTGTATGGGGGAAAGATATGGAAGAAAAGAGTCTGATTTATGTGCTTCAGGCATCACTCCCAGTAAAGAATGCGAAGCACAGCAATTTATTCTTGAAATCCTAAATCCTCAAGACATAATGCTCTTCTCTTGAGTGAAAGTGGATTATCCGTCCCATGATAATGGAATAAAAATGGAAGAGAACATTACCACAATACATATTATGTGCAGGCGGGGAACATATATTTTGTGCACTGATGCGGTTTTCTTAAACACACAAGTAATTTTGAGGAATTTAAAAGAAAAAAAGAATCGATATGCATATTACATAGGATGACGATCGTCTAAGATGATGATGATGATGCTGATGACGATGATATTTAATGATAATGGCGATGAAAGGATTTTGAAAGAAGGTATAATTCATTATTATTCGCACTATGGGAGATGAGATGGGGAAAGAGGAAACGAGGAAAAAAGTGAAAATGGCGTGCACTAACCTTTTTCCTCTCGTAAAGCATTTTTGTCTATACAATTGATACGAAAAATTGTCATAATTCTTCCCTCGAAATCATTCAGTTTTGTCAGTCCATATCCATTTCTGTCTCTTCTCCTTCTTACTTACAAGAATACTTTGTCAGTCTTTGTTATAAAAAATATAGTCGATCTCATAAAATCATGCTTGTCTAGCTCAAGAAACATTATCATATCTTACAAGCATATATACATAGCATGTGTATTGTATTGTTGGTTCCTCTCGCAAGAAATACTGCATGAGAATTGGGTACGTGTACCTGGCTGATTAGTTTCTAAAGCACAATATGTTCCCTTTCCTTACGAGTGAACAGAGTCAATTCATCTCAATCCAAAACACGCTTTCTTCACTTTTCGGTATATCAAGTGCTTACTCAACCGGAACAAAGAATCATTTAGTTTCTCAGACGAGAGCTAAATAACGGCGAGCCTATATACACATCAGCACATGGCTATATATAGTATGCAGCAGCATAAAAATACTGACTTTTCCATTCTCATCCATCCGCAAAGGCTTTCCATCTAACTGCTTTCTTGAGCCGCTCCAACTCCAGAGTCAGTAGTCAAGAGTTAAATTGTGCTGAGGAAAGCAGTGACTAAAGATGCATATATCCTTGCACAAAGCACAACTATCAACTCGTATTGTCTGTGAGTATGGCGTCTTGGAATACAAATACCCTCAACTTTTCATCCACAAGAATAATTCTAATCCGTCCTCTCCCTCTTCTCCTCTGATTGTAAATCGGTAATTTTTTTTCAACTTTGTACTCATATTTTGGATAAAATGACAAACTAACCATGGATAAAATTGTTAGGGGGTTGTTTTGCAATTTGATTTTGCATATTATATCAAAGTTACAAGATGTTAAAAAAGCTCCAGTCGAATCTTCACATCGTTTCGGAGCATCACAAAAGCAGCCCAAGCGTGACAAAACACAAGGCACACAACCACAACAAAACTGTAAAAAAAACTCCGTGCTTTTACACAAGTGGAAGGTAATAATAGTGTTTGTATTGTACCTACCCAGACGTATAAGCACGTCTTTGTCGTCATCATCATCATCATCATCGTTCATATTAAGGTAATGGTCAAACAATAAAAAGATCAAGCAAGCAAAGAGCGACAGAAAGAGAAAAGCATATAAGGAAGAAAAGGAAATGAAGTAGCATATAACATGAAAATTGCTTTCTCCAAGAAAATGTTAAGAAATGAAGCACAAAAATTGCAAGGATGAAATGGGCATCCACTACACTGACGGACAACATCGTGTACAATTTAGAAAAGCATGTTGGCAAAAGGATTTTTCTCTCCATTCAATTTTTTATTTTCCTTTTCTCTCTTCTTTCTTTTCCCATCTGTCTTGTAGTTGTATATTACATAAAATGCTGGAATAGTACTCGTATGGTGAAAAAAATTCTACCATGCGATCATACATATATGAGGATGATGCAAGATAGGGCTGAAGGAATACGAAGGGATTTCTTATTGAACGCACATTCTTCCTTTAGATCTAAGCATCGTTGTGCATTAGTAATCGTCACAGTACATTCCTCCAATTCCTCGCTTCCATCATCATCCTCCCAACATCAGTCTACTCCTTCTAAGTAGTGAAGTGACCAAAACTTTTCCCTTCATTGCTTCAAGAGCACTACTACACTAACTGTAATTTGGGTCCAGGAATTGGAAAAAAGGAAGGCGAGAAAATGTTATCAAAACTGGGAGCTCCAGAAAAATATTCCTTCTGTTTTGGTCAAGCAGAAAATGTCGCACCCAACAGAAAAATGAAATAAAGGAGCTTACATGCTAGTTCACACTTTGTTAAACTTGTCTCAAAGTGGCCAACTGTATATATATACATATGGTGGTGCTAAATGGTGGTGAAAAAAGATTTTCAGCTTATATAGGTACGTGTGTACTTGTACTTACGTTTATGCAGTAAAGTTGTTGTACCGCACAATCTTTACTTTGCCATTGCTTTGCTTTTGCTCAACTTTCAATGGTTTCACCCGGTTTCACCCAAGTTTGTTTTGTTTTATTAGTGTATGAAGGTGTCAGGACAAAATAGCTGCATGAAATGCATGCAATGCTTGTGATATCCATAACGAAAATGTGATCTTTGGGAAAGCTGGATACACAAGAGAGATGTGTACATGGATTTGGGAATTTTCGTCTTGGACAACGCAAAACGCAACGCCAGTTGAAATCTTCCAATAATACAATATTGGTATTATTTCTAACTAGTTTCCGCCGGTTGCGTTATGTCATCTCATATTCAGAGAGATGCCGGGTGTGCTTGCTATAACCATACCATATAAAGGTTGGTTATATTCATATAACACAATTCTTCAAATAGAGGGAAAGCAAGGGCCTCATACGATCCTAGTTTCATGCATGACTGCTACCACACTCTTTGCCAAATTCTCTAGTACATACATATTTTTATGCATGCTTCTGCTTTCCAAACCAGTCGTCCGTCCATCCACTCATAAAAAATGTACACACATGTTCCATCGCACGGAATTCCATATCACCCTGTTAAAAGCAATCCAATCCGTGTGTTTCAGTGCAAGAAAAAAAGGGAGAAAAAAAACGATTTTTTTGTGCTCCCACTATCAGGTTAGAATATATTTTGATAGTGTCAGATTTATATCAAAGGTGTGGGAATAATGAAATAATTCCTAGAAAGCTCACTCAAAAAATACCTCTCTGTAATGCTCATATTATTGTGTCAAGATGCCAAAGAGCTCAAGAGCTGTAAAAGCCGGAAATTGCGGTTTTCTTTTATGAAAAATGTGAACTCGCATTCAGAAAATACAAAGGCTAATGTTAACGCTAACACTACTGCATTTGCAACCTAATAGTTACGGCACACACAAAAAGTATCCTCTTCTTGTTAGTAGTAGCAACTTGATGGCTTTGGTTTTGAAGGTTTCACCTACCATATACAGTACATGTATAGCCCACCCTACATTAGCCACAGCCTAAAACACTTTACCATTATAAGTTTACTCTTTAGAGTGTTTACTTCACTTGCGATTTGGCAGATAAGAGAAAGTCTAAGCCAAATTCACTTCGCTTTCAGTACAATACATTTTTTGTACATAGGTATACTACGCTATAGTATTTAGGCTGGAAATGGAATGTAACGCAGCGTGTAAGTGAGTGAGTACGCTTATCGCACGCAACTTCACGCTCCGCATTAAGAGCAGCAGACATTGATTACTAAATGGAGATGCATTAGGATAATTGCAGAGCTGTAAGTAATAAGTTTGGCACTCTCTGCCAAAAAAATTTCCATTCTTTACCCGCTAACACACTTCTTCTTCCGCTACCAAAATGAAATGCTCATTTTGTCGAATAATGAGTAAATTTAGTGTGGCTAAATTAATACATTTTAATCTGCATGCATGTTCCACAGAAACTCATGAACATCATTTACAAGTCCCGTTTATAAAGAGGGGTGACTTGTCTTGCTTATGCTAATTGCTTTCTTTCCTTTTCCCATCATCATCATCATCATGATTCTTTATTGTGCGAGAGTGATGCAAACAAATCACCGTGTACTTTTGCAAGTCAAATTCAGGTATAATACAACCATTACCTCCAAAAAACAGGCGTTTCCTCCCGCTCGTCGTTTGGGATGATGTAGTACTCGCTGACATACCCAACGATGATTCTGCCCTCGAATCTGAAGTCAAGTAATACTGACTCTGATTTGATCCCATCGTTGTCACAAGGCTTGCTCCCTGCTGGTGACGGTTTTGCTTTGGTAGTTCAGATGATACAGCTGCTGCAACATCAACGGCTCTCATAAACGTCTCAGGCTTATGTTGTCCTGTAAACTTTCCCAAGTCAGCGGCATATGGCCCGCGGATCATAGTGTCACTGCCTTTTCTGTCATCCCAGATCTACAAGAAAAAAAGAGAGGGAGAAAGGAGCAAGATTGTAAATAAACAACTTTACGTCACACATATATATAGCTAGCAAGACAGTGAAATATTTTGTCGGCCACATGAAAACAATAACAAAAACAAGAACATTAGGTATACACCCCATTTTTTCTATCAAATCACGTTTCTTTTAAACTGACAACTTGACGGAAACACACACGAACGAGCTATTACATGTATTTATATGATTCCATGACGTGAAATACATTTGCGAGACACGTCAAATAAACGTCAAATCAGTTTTAAGAAAAATTCCCCAAGAAACTGCTTTTAGGTCAACGTTTCCATTATGGTCAGAAAGGATGGCGATGTTCAAATTTAATGCATTTAATTTATAGCTTATCATACTTCTTGACAACTCTCCTGACATGCCCTGATTGCTTTGGGTTAACTTTCTGTAATATTTTGGCTGAATGAATTCAACCAAAAACTAGACGTCGTAAACGAACTGTCACTGCATTTGGTACGATCTCATTACAGCACATCACATTTCCTCCTCATTTCAAATCCATCTCACATTCTCCAAGGTCTGATTCTATTTCCTGTTTTTTATCCCAATGTCACTGCAAATTTACTATTTTCAGCTTCAACCTTTGCAATAACAGTGATATAAAGAGGAAGCACACACGACGACACTATATAAGAACATCATCTAAACCTAACCATTTCATGACCGAGAGAGAGAGGGGTTCTGTTCTGTGAATACGTCTGAATTTCATACTTTTTAAGATGCCAAGAGTATAACCAGGTTTATGTTTGCACTCATCCTCCTTGCACATGGTGGTGATTGTATGCCTGCTATAACCATTTCCATAGAATGTATTCCACATTTTTATATCCTCTTCCTTTCCTCTCCTACACCAAAAAATTTACACGTCCGGTTGAATTGCTTTCCCTCATGCTTAGATAACTCGTTTACTTTCACCAAATTTTGTCATGAATACTAAAACATTTCTATTTTGACAAATAAACGTTTGCTGCCTCCCCTCCAACACGGAATGCTGCCTGACTGTATATATATATGATCATGATGTTCTTTGTAAGGTGTTTTTTTGTTGCATGGACTGTATGTATGCCTTTGATTTGACCGAAAAAGAGCGTGCGACATAAATTCATACGAAAAGCTATAATGCCCCAAGCTAGTATACCATTTCCCTTTTCCTGTGTGCAGATAAATGTAACAAGCTTAGTATCCGTTTCATTGAGCAACAATTCAGCATGACTTAAGAACACCGGATGACTCAAATATTTCCCTGTCATGAGTCCAAACCAAAAGCATCCGACAAAATGGATCCAAGGTGTGACTTATAAAACACAATCCCACAACCACCGTCAAGATATACATGCTTACTGTTACTACTAATCCTCGAGGGAATGTTTACTTTGGTTGAATTTCATCTTTTGACATTAGCTACTACTACAAGAGTGCCTTTCTCCACTCATACAGATTTTTATTGCTTTGTGCTGACAGCAAGCACAAAGTGTATAATCAGCATGACTAACTCGTAAACCAGTCATCATCTCATACATACTAATGAATGGAATCGTTTTAGTCCTTCCAGGTTCCTGTTGGGCAAAAGCGATAAATTAGAGACCGACCATGTTCAATATAAACCCAACTTTATTCTCATTATTAACCATATTTGCAAATAAAAAGGAAGTTGGGTGACATCAAACTACAATATTTCTCTTAATATACCACCACCACCTAGCAATGCCACCAACCTTTATGGCTCCAAAGAAGTAAATAGATGTATAGAAAGAAAGGGAAAGAAGTGTGATAAAAAGCTGAGATAACACGTTCTTCCGTTAGCACCAGCAACACTCGGTACTCACCATGTCTGTCTCATTAAAGCGACATTTAAACAAGCGAATTTGCAACTTGAGAGGGAGACAAAAACTCTCGTCGGAAATATTTCACTTTCAGGGATTTCGTTTGATTCTGGAAGGGGGAAAGGATTTATTTCACCAAAAGTTGTTCCGAGTTTTGACTGAAAAATGGCTGGCTGTTTACATGTTTGGAGGAGCTCATACATCCTGCGAAAAAAAAGTCTTACCAAAGGGGAGAAAAAAAACCCAGTGATCCTGCAAACTAAAATGAATGCATTAAGTAGAATCTCTAGTGGAAAATTGTTAAATTTTTTTGTCCCAAACTCTTCACATTGTGTGTGTGAGCTGCTGTTTTTGCATAAAAGTTTAATGCATTAAAAAGTACGCGCTTTCTTTTACTCTCATGTACATATTCACATAAGTATATGTTTGCATTTAGGCATGTATATTTTGAGGGTGCTACTGTTATTGTGGGAGTAGTCCTCACAAGAAGTAAACTAAAAAGTCCAGTGAGAGTGAGAACTAAGAAGAAGTCTTACATGGAGTTGCTGGTGCTAAAAAAGAAAAATGCTGCATCTTCAGATAGTACACCCATAATTTCCATTTTACAGAGAAAGAAACAGAAGGAAAAGAAAAACCCTCATCGTCGTGTGTCGAGAGAAAAGAGGATATTAGCCAAAGCTGCTTAATATTTGTGTGGTATCTACCATCTTTCTACCACCATAACCAACACTTTTACAAGTTCTAACGGTAGTCCCAAAACTACATATATATAAATATATTATACACTATGTAGGTATATATTATGGATGTCGTAAGGGAAAAGATGAAATGACTCAAGCAGCAACAGTAGCAATAAGAGGAATAAGTTTGTGATTACATGCAAGAACCCTCATATTAAACCTTCAAGATTTCAAGGGAATAAGGAAAGGCTTCCTTGCTTCTCTCAGTGAAAGTCCCTTATCTATCACTCTCTTTTCTCTCTGTCTTCCTCTAGGCACCAAATTCAGAGGATTGTCTGAGGAGAAGGCAGAAATGCAGCACATAATAGTTGCTTTTTACTCTTGCAATCCATGCTCAACAATCTTCCTCCAAGCAAAAGGAGTCGACTTCTCATCCTCTCGTTTTAGTTACTTGCACACTCAATTCAAGTAAAGAGACCTAGAAGGGGGAAACAGAGTATCTGTAGTACTCCATATCCATTCGTGTTTCCATTTCGTCCCGTATCTTCCTCCCTCATTCATTACAGATTTGTATACTCTAAAGAAAAACGCGCGATCAAAAGACAACGATGATGATGATGTTGATGATGATGATGATGATGATCGCTATGAGGAAAAACGATAAAGTAGTAGTAGTAGCAAAGGGATGAGAAGAATACAAAGAGAAACCTAGCGTACAAAGATAAGCGGAAGGAAACTATGCAATATCCAGACTTTTATAGTATCCCTCTACTCCTTACCCTCTATCTAACCACCAAAAAACATAACTTGTTTAGCCCACATTCTTAATTTTACTTTTAGCTCTTAGCATTGGCGGAATTATGTTCTCATTCTGTCTGTCCGTTTGTCCAGCAACTTGTGAGACATTACGAATACCACACATCTTCAATTTGTCTTTAATACCAAATCATTTCAGCTGTCAAACGAATGTAAAATTGCTACCAGAATTCCTGCCATTAGCTAAATTCCAGTGATATTGGCACAGTCGAATTCTTGCAAAATTCCAAGCATCAACTCATGATAACCATGAGTTCATAAGCTATAAAAATATTGATTTTTCTATTCGAATGTAAATAACAGTTATGTCAAAATTATAGTAATTTTCAAACTAGTGAACTTTGATTTTTATACGGACAATAATTATTGCAGCGAGCTACCTTCCACAATATCCTATTGATGCACACTATATATTTTATTCTGTGCTTGGCGCTGTCACAATGGATGACAATGAATGAAGCAATAATATGTATTATACATTATACCTAAACTAAACATATTATCTTCTAAGCCCGGTGAAAGTATGTATTATACGATGACAGTTGTACAAACAATTTATATCGATCTTTCAAATGTGACATTTATGACTGAAGGAAACGATGATACAAAAAATTATTCTTCCACGTCTAGTTTATAGGGAATTACTACAGCAAGCAGTCATTAGAAATGTTGTTAAGAAATAAGTACTTTCTTACTCCTTTTCTTGTATTCATATTCATACAAAGACGATCATAATGCGAGCAAACTATAATATTAGGATTACAATTTACAAGAGAGCAAAAAGCATGAGGAAACTTGGCCAAGGTCCATCTTTCCGTTTTCTTCATTGCATTGCAGAACAAAAACTTTCCCTACAATTTCTTATCTCGAATATGATAAAGCAGCATTGTACTTACGTTATGTGAGGTCTTTCACACAGACACCCTAACCATACAGTGCTAAATTATTATTGTCCACACAAAAAATAGGAAAGACCGTAACATACATATATATAATCTATATATACCACGAATAAGTAAAGCCGTAACATTTCTAGGAATCGCGTTATTGTCAATTAAGACACGAGCAAACGTCAAGAAAAAAATCTGAGAACAAGATAAAATCTACAAAGAAACAAGTGGGTATCACTAACCAGCCCAGGCAAAACATGTGATTGTGATATACTGTCTGTGTACCTACATAAGAAGGCCCATAATACTTTGATATAAGGACACATTTCATCTTACGTTTGTTGGCTGGCCGTCTGGTAAAACGATTTGTGCAAAAAAAAACCATGTTCAACTAACTGTGAACTAAAACTTTTTTTCGGTGCACACACATGCAATTCAACGGCCAATGAATGAGGATACTCACAGATTGCACAAATAGTTTTCTACTTAAGTCTCCTTGTCTTGGAATGTACACATATTAAGGACAAAGTGCTGTTCTTATGTACTACTCATCTTATACCGCCAGTACTACTCTACTCTATCTATCGTATTAGCAAAGTTGTTGGCGTGCGTGTGTGTGGAGCCTCAACCCATATAGTCATTCCACGTTACGTTGATGATTAATGATTAGAAAAAGCCGATGAAAGGCTCTCTCTCTCTCTTCGAATAACGAATTTATACAGTGAATGAAGATTGTAGTAGTAGTAATACTATAGAATGCATGGCGCATAGGATCTATATAGCAATAAGTACTGCGTATCCAGCAGCATCGTGAATTCATGAGAAATGCTCAAGAGGCGCAACGTAACAGTATGTGGAAACAAGTTTCCAGCGTGTAAATTGCAAATCGGAGGCATGCAACCATACACAAATGAACACATGAGAGCCTTGAGCACCGCATATATTATATATAGTGGAAGATTGCAAAAGAAGGATTTTCATCAGACACAAGGGAAAAATCGGTTTGACAGGTCATTTCTACTTCCTGATCCATCGGGAAATGAGCTTGAGAAAGTCTTGTGTAAAAACTAAGGTTGAATGGATAGAGCTGAGGCTAGAGAAAGGCAGGTCCTATATATAGTGACTTGTTTTTGGGTAGTTTTAAGACACGTACAATTTTGCCAAAATGGTAACCCACCAAATCATTCCATTCTGTTTATATATACGATGAAATGATGATGGTGGTGAAGCGGTGTTGCTAGCGCTGTTTCTGTTGACTGACTGAATTCGAGTTGAGAGGTGAAGGATGGAAATAAGAACTGACAGGAAATGCACAAACCTTTAACAGCCAACCCTCTTTTGCCGCACTATTACAATGGTGTGTGTTTGTATATATTGCATGTTCAACGTAAATTCTCAGAGTTGCTACAATTGGTACGTACTGTGGGTGAAGCGAACGAAACGAAGTAAAGTGATGTGGCAGCAAATATAATTCACACGCTTTCACTACAACTAAAACATGCACATGAAGACTTTCCCCTTGACAGGTTGAGGATGAGTCCTTTCCAACTTTCTTCTACCCGTTATTTATAGCCCCTTGTACTGCTTTGCATAATACATTATTATTAAAGAAAGTATTTAGATGAACCAACTGGCGGTTTTTGATACATACAGGAAGCAGGAAATACGTCAATAATGTATAGTATCCATTCAATAGAAAAGGAAGAAAGCCTCTTTGGAAATTTATGCATGACTTTCGCTTATTTAACCACTGGAGTAAAGTATATTTAACATCACTTTTGTAGTACACTACCATATTGTACACTTTATACTTGATCATACTTTTGTTGGATGCCTTTTCTCAACCTTTCTGCAAGATTTTAGACTTTGTAGGATGTTCTACCATATCATCACTTACAGACATTCGTACCATGCAAAACTTGCAGTCGGTGTAAAGTGTATGTACTTGTGTCAACGAAACTGTGGATTGGGAATGGGAAATTGTTATTTTTTTACTTACTTAACCTGCCGGAAAAATGCTGGCTTATTTAAGTGCAAATATGTACATGTGACAACGATGTCAGCGTACATTATAAAGCCGAGTCTTTGCTTCTTGTACTTTCGATCTCCAATGTCCAACGGCACTTTTGTACACTGGCTGAAACAAAAGCACGATTACAATGCGTTATTTATCTTTCGTTCGTATTTTTTTACGAACTGGGTATAACCAAGTAGGTTGAAGGAATATAACTCTATCTATTATAGTAAATGAAAATAATGCAAATGCATAGATGAACTTGTTTATGCGATTTATTTTTTGGCATTGACTATAGAGAATAGATTGAGGTAAAAACGCACTGCTCTTTCTTATTTCAACAAGCCGGCAACCTGTTCCAAATTTGATTTTTTTTGTAAACCAATACTTACTGCGGGGTAACAAAGTGATAACATTAGACACTTGCTTTATACTGTTTTGTGTAGTAGCAACATAATTTTCAGTACAATGGAGTTGTTGGAGTACTTATTTGTATGTATGTTATATTTTGTATACTTTTTCCGACACTTGACAGCTAAAAGTCATGGGCCATTTCTGTCAAGAATCAATTTGCTTAAAAATTGTCCTGTTTCCTATTGTCTGAGACCCAGCTCGCTTGAAAAATGGAAAAAGATTGTGCCTTTTTGTGTTATTGATGAGGCAGGAAATCTTGTCAGAAAATGGAAAGTTCCTTTCGCCTGTGTAACTTTAAAAAAAGTCATAATAGAAATGGAGATAGCATAAAAGATACAGCATGGAATGGAATTCCAGTAGCAGCATAAAATAGGGTACATTAGTTAGAAAAAGTATTCGGATGTAGCCTAGTCTATTGCTTTGTAATGCATATTGCGAAATTTTAAGAATCCTTAACTTTTACTCTTGATAAAAGGAAGCTTAATAATCAAGAACAGCTCGCCCAACTCTCAAAAGCATGCAAATATGCAGTTATTTTTTTTTGCTGGGGAAAATCTAGGCTACACATGACAAAAACCTGATGACATGAAAAGGCAAATCGGCCTAAAAGGGGTTGGGAAACGGTCATAATAAAGGGAGCAAAGGAAAAGGATATGAAGACACAAGTTTCTTCATTTTCCCAAGTTTGTTCTCATTCTCCATATTGTTTGTTTTTACATAACTTTTGACATTAGCAATATACCTTTTATAGGAGTAAGTCTATCTTATATGATGCATAATAGCCGTGAGGAATTTACTCTGAACCTAAAGCAAAACTTTTATGATGATCCAAACAGAGGGTTTTTATTAGTAATGGTTTTCCAACAGCTTCCTCAAAACGATACAGGGCAAAATATGACAGACAAAAACACACCGTTGTTGCAATTCTTCTATTGTGAAAACAACACTAAAAGAAAGTTCCCACTTTATTATTCCATTCGTAAGTATTCTTTTTCATAGGAAATTTACTTGCATTAACTTTTGAAATTTCTTGATAGAAAGCAATAAACTATGCTCAGAATGGACATTTTGTATGTATAAATGCAGAAAATATGGGCTTCAAAAGGGTTGATAAAGTAGGCAATCGAGCGCGTAAAACATCAGCTTACTCACAGTTTTTATGGTTTTCCGAAAGGGGATATAAATTCGGAATTTCAAAAAAAAAACTTTTTCCTTCTTATTACACTTCTTTATCTTTCCCTGGATGTGGGGTAGGTATATGTGTCTCTTTTCACGGAAGACAAAAGTCACCATTCATATCCTGAAATATCCACAGAGTGGAAAAGATGGATAATATGGTAATACTTTGGGAAGAAAACTATATCCGCATCCGTACAATCAAAACACAAAAAAAACACTTTTCAATGGTGGATGCCAGCCTTCACAGCAATATAAGTTCATATAGGCTATGTACATATATAACTTCATATCGCTAACTTTTTTCTTCTTCCCATCTAAAAAACAAAATATAATGAGCCATGCTCAACTCCACCCGAGTAACACAAGGGAAATGAAAACAGCGACAGAGTGAAACGTAAAGGCGGACTTGTCCAAGTTTATATATATATTATGTATGCTTTTTATTCCACTTTTGTCCGTCGTAAATTATAGTCTTCATAATGCCCAACTTTTGTATCTGCACAATAATAGAAATAAGTACAATGTATCAGGGGTTTCAACAATGATAATATATTTTCCCAACTGCAAAGATCCCATTACAAAGGTCATCCAAAGATTACAAAGAGCAAATGCAATGTAATACACAATGGAAATTAGATTTAAAGAAATTGGTGAGAAAACAAAGAGATATGTGAAACCAGAGAAAAATATGGAATTTTCTGGGTTCATTACTGCACCAAGAAACTTGAGGATTTCCATATGAAGAAGATAAGGGGAAAGTGCGTGGAGAAAGAATATTTTGTAGCTTTTTTTTCGTATCACTGTAAATCTTCACTTTTAAACAGAAACGGGGCAACGACGACACTTGAGCTTTATCTAGAAATTGCAATCCTCGCATACCATTTCCTTGCCGGTCCATAAAGTCCGCCATCCAAAACGATGTTGGCAATCATAAACCTATATCAAATTATGAAACTTTTACTAAAGCCCCGTCGACACCGTTAAAAACTGGGAGATGAAGATGAAGCGGAGTATGAAAAGTTAGTCATTTTAATTTCTTGTCGTAAAATAATCATATAAAGAACGACCTACTACAAAACCAAGTACATAAAAAGGAGTATCACGAAAATCCATTACACTAACAACAGACAGAGATAAGATAAGCTTCTTGCTATCTTAATAATGATACAGTATATATAATATTATGTTTTAAGGAAGCGAGAGCATGAGCCACAGAAGAGTTTGAGGAAACTCCATCTTTTTAAGAACAATGCTAACAGATAGATCAGCAGCAGCAGCAGCCTCCCTGAAAACTATTATACTTATTACACACTTTTGATGTAAGATGTGGCACAAGAAATTATGTTAAAGTTAATAGCACAAGTACCTAACCTGTCCCAAGGGACGGCATCCCCATTTGTATAGTCAACTCGTATAATTTCCCATGCCTATTGTAACCCTCAGCCTACAACATTGGTCGCTGAAAATGCGAAGGACGAGCGAGTTTACTGGCGGTGAAACTCTCTCTCAAAACCCTTTTCTCTCCACACGGCTCTTAGCAATTCATATTCTTTTCAAATGCCGTCCGTAATAATAAAGTAGGAGTAGGAAGTTAGCTTCTCGTAGTGAAAGTAGCAGTAACAAAAAAAACGTTCGCTGAACAAAATGATCCATTGTCCGTTTCCGTTGTCGATACATTATGGTCTTTTTAGTGCCGGCATTAGCCGCTATATACACAGTGTAATGTGTAGTAGTACATTACCTAGTATAAATCTCTAGTTATTGTAATGGCCATGTTTTTGCAATTTTCAGACATTAATTCCCATGCAAATTCATTTTTGTGGCAGACAGCAGACCATACATAAAGCAGCTCCACTACCATTTCCTAAAGGACATGGGAGGGAAAAGCACTTGGTTCATACGGGTACACAATATGCATTCCAATAATAACAGCACCGTGACTCCCTGATTATCCACAAAACGAGGTTCTTTTCTAGTAAAACCTCGAATTTTCAGCAACTTTTGTAATGTGCAAGCAATGGCACTGTATTCTGTACTCATAACGAGAACCATGTACCACACGCCACACCACGCCATCATCCTGGCAAACCGAGCCAAAAGAATATATAAATGATGAGCAAACAAGAATGCACAAAATGGATAAAAGGAATGAAAAGTGGTACTTGTTATTAGTTTTGAAACACAGAGGCTCAAACGCCAAAATCGATGCCAAGTCAACTTACATATTACAACACAAACACACACATAGCTATATAGAATTCACTAGAGAAAAGTTTTGGTTTCGCCATAAACTTTGGCAATTGAATGGAAGATACCAGATGTAAACTATTAATACACTTTTTTCACTTAATGAAAGAATGTTTAATTTAAAAAATCAGCAGGAAGAAGATTTGAAGCGCAGTGGGGAGAGAAACGTTATTGAATTTTCTCTCAATTTTCTTCTTTTTTTCAACCACTTTCAGTAGTTGCGTTCACGCACAATGTAAGTTTTTGGCCCTGGAGTTGCATTTTGTTTATTAAAGAGAGAAAACACGTGCATTATGCTCCAAAGGTATAGTCATTGTCATTACACCATAAAAAATTCAGGCGAGCATGGACATGCATGATACAACTTACTTATCATATCATCCTGTTTGCTATAACTTGCATTAATAACATATGACATAACATGGTTTGGCCGTACGTTTGTGGCAAGGAAATCACTTTTTGCCTTTTTTTTATACAGAATCTGATTTATGACACTCCAGCATTTGTGGCTCTGCTGTGTTTGCGTTGACATTTTTTGGGGGGTAAAACCTTTTGAGCATTTTTTCGGGTTGTCCTTTTGTTTTCTCTTCCTAACTTTTTACTACTTCACCGGTACAGAGTTTCCTACAAAAACAAAGTACCTCAGTCGCTCCAACGTAAATATGATCATTGATCATGCTAAAAACGTGCAGTATCTTGCGTGCTGATATTGCAGCACTAAAGCTACCTACTCTTTTATATAAACAAATGTATATGTTCCGGCGAGCATATACTTACTTTGGTATACATGACATGTGTGTTTGCCTATGAACTTTGGTTGGTAAAAAAAGGTACACAGGAAAAGAACATCAAACAGGGAAAAATGTTACGAACAAAGCTGTGGACACGCATTTTTATCATCATCAGTAGCAGCAGCATGTATGCAAAGCTTTAAAGGGGGGCGGATAAACATCGCTTGGATGCTTTCGTTTTTGCCCTTTTCTCCAACTTTTTCTTATCTTTTTTGATTCTATGAAATATTTCTTGAAACCTTGTGTTTTCCCTTGCTATGGAGTTGGAGTGATTTCCCAATTATTATGCACGTCGTATTTATCTTTCTCAACCCATAAACATCTTCGTTATACTTGCAGCTACAGTGTTGTGGAGAATGAAATGAGAAATACATGTTTGAAATGTCACAATAGGTCATATAAATATATGCTAGATGATGCTCACATATTTTTTCCCACGGACCTGGACGCTTGATGATATGATAGCATAATCTATTTTTCTTGGTGCAACTGCACGCAATAGAGTCATGTGAAAGCTGTGAACTTTCCCAGCGCCGACTTTGCAAGATGATGGTTATCAAAACCTCCTTAGTTATTTGGCCGACAAGAGTGGCGTGATTCAGTGATAGGCTGACGCAATAGATTTTTCCATATTGTTGTGAGAACTTGAAAAGTATCAACACATTGCGTAGTGTGCGTGGGGTTAACAGGGTAAAGTGAAATTGGACAAGCTACACACATTAGACGCATATTATATTAATGCAGTTTGCTTTCTTTTCTCATCTTCCTCGTCCTTTGCAAATGCCTTTCTTCTTATACAAGAAACTATTGCTTCTTCTTCTTGTGTATCCATTTACTTTTCTGCTCTGTGCATTTACTCTTGAATGTTTACATTATATACATATTATGAACATTTGAATATTCTGCTTGTGCAACTTTGTTTCGTTTTATGATTTCATTTGCACTTTTTTCTGGAAATGAAATGTGTGGTGGTGAGCATGCATGTTTTTAAGCTCTTGACTACTGTCTGTAATTCTTTTTAGTAGAATTGCTGTAGGGTTTAATGGGATATAACAATTATTATAATGATGATGATGAAGACGATTTAGGATGAAACCATTTTCGTTTCGTTTTTACTACTTATTACGCCAGAGAAGTGCCAGTTGGACAAGGAAAATATGCTTAGGAAGTTGGGAATGGTTTCTAAGCGTTGTATAATGTGAATCTTAGCCTTACAAACCAAATGCATACGCATATATACATATGATGCAATTTATATGTTCGCACTCATCCTATTTACCATGCATGTTGCAATCTACACTATTACTACAGAGAACTCTGCTTTTCACTCAGATGAAGTTTCAAGTTTTCCAAGCTAGAGCCATTTTTGCTTTAACTTTCATACCCTTGTCTTCTCCAGTCATTAAAGTTAATAACATTGTAAAAGCTCCAATATACCTTCCATTTTGTATGCACCTACGATTATACAGAATCTCAGCGCATAATATAATGCCGCACCGTCTGAAAAATAAATGCAAGATGTTTTAGAGATAAAACGAAACCATAACTTGAAAGAGGAGGCGTAAAAAATCTTGATTTGAATACATTCTGTATATCTTGTACTATTCTTGTTCTCATATTATTTAACACTCGTAGCCCTTTCTCCCTCCTTTTTCTTTTATTCCCAGAATTGTACCAGAGTTTACACCCACATCGGAAATGAATGAAAGCATCTTACGAAAAAGGGTTGTTGTAAGTATGATAATGATATAAGAAAAAGGATTTCTTGGTACTGTGACCAAAAACCACAAAAAGCGGTGTGGTTCATGTGCTGCCGTTGTGTTGTTTACAAGTTAAAGTCCTGAGCACATGTTACATTCTTACGTTATGTAAAGTCTCTCAACACACATCTGTAAACAAAATGGTTTCTTTTGCTTACTTTTCAAACATTTTGTGGTAACTTTCGTCGTTGCCAAAAAAGGGAAAACACCCCGTTATTTTAGAGTTTGAGCCGCTCTTGCTAATATTTCGGGTTTCATTTATGCCGTTTTCTGTAAGCCCCCCACACAATATCCCTTTCACTACTCGAGAATGTCGGCCTTCCTCTTCTTCCACAATAATACAAAACATGTGGTTTTGAAAGCCGAGGAGAGAGGTCACAAAAAACGATTACTTTGTATGAAATTTCTTTCACAGAAATATTTGCTATTTTGTAAATTACCTCTTATCCTTCATGTACTGCTGTTACAAAAATATTTCATTCTCTTTCTTCTTCTTACAGAACATGTAGACTATTAAAAAGAAAACAAGCGTAAAATATAATTTAACCGCAGTACTACACATCTTCCGACATCTCACCCTACTTAAGTTGCAAGGTTGCCTTTCCTTCCGTGAAGAAAGAACCACTTCAAAAGGTCTTTCATAAAGCAGTAGCTTTGTTTTAAAGGCTGTGTGGTAAGAGGAAAATGCATTTAATATTACATTTTATACTTTCATCCAAAACTGTATGATATGATATGAAATGAAGAAAGGAATCCAGAGCTCTCATTCCATTCCAGAGTTTTGATCCAAAACTTGGTATATACCATACATCATTTCATTAATCATTTCCGCCTTTTCTTTTTCTCTCGCTTTATATCTTATCATATAATTCTTACACTTTACAGTCTTTTGTAGAAAAACGATAGATAGTAATGCTCCTCATCATCATCAAGTTCCTGGAGCCAAAAACTTGGTTCAATATCAAGTTGTGTGAGGACAGATAGTGCTTCTCGGAAGCACACACACACACAAGTTAAAAGTTTTGCCATGTGACAGTATATACGAATTATTTGTTTGTAATAGTGGATACTAGGATACTGCGTGAACATTTCTTTTCCATGTAGAGATGAAAAAATTGGCAGCTTTTCCCCCATAACGTCTACATCGCCTAAAGTTGCACTTTTTGGGGTAAAGGTTTATGGGATCTGAGATGACTTAAAACAATTGGGTATCCTGTATCCCAACCTTGCAAACAATGCATCAAAAGATTCATTTCATCGTATTTAGATTACAGTGTAACGGAGCCCAGCTTCAATTTCAAGTTTCTAAAATCCATCAACTAATCCACATACTTTGATAAAATTTGGGAGCGTATCAACATGAAAAGCTGATTATGTTTACTCAACCGGCAGTGGTACTATACGTATGATGCTGCATGCAGTTTGTCAGATTATACAGTCAGGTTTTTGGAGAACAAGTCTCCAGCTTCTTTACTGCTGTTCTAAATTGAACTATGAAACACTTTCAGCAACTCTTTGCTGAGTGAGGAAGAACCCAGTCTAGCGTATTATGCACCCCCCAATGACGACGTCTTTATCAAACTGACATATCGTCACTTTAATCCCAGACCCAAGCAGAAACCAACTCCCACATACATACATACATATATATGCATAATACTTTATAGGTTTACACTTTATGGATTTACTACGACTACGATGTGTGCAAAAGCGACTACGGCTAGACACAGACAGAGACAAAACTGACTACAGGATGATAAATGCGGAATGACCTAGAGGTGTCTTGTTATGTCCACGGAGTATGAAGCTTAATAGCAAAGGGGAAAACACGATGGTGGTTTCATTTTGGCCCAAAGTATACGTACCTAACAATGATGTAACTACTATCAAGCAGAAGCAGTTCCTGAAAATTTGGAATCATTGAAGCTAGACTGACTCAGAGAGGAAGTGAAATGGTCCAATCTCTAACCTCAGCAACAACAAACGAGTGAAAGTGATGAATTGGGCAATTAACAAATTAGATCGGTAGTGTCTCCCCTTCTTCCTCTAGAGTTGTCATGAAAAAGGCCAACATCCTCCTTAGAGAGGTACTCACCCTTTTACTTTCTCCTTTTTATTTCTACTTTTATATGTTTCTATCTAACACGTCAATAGCAGTAGGGCATGAAATTTGTCAGGAAAAAACTTTATCCTTTCATGTTACTCATTTTATTTTCACTCTGCTAACAACTGGTCATTTCAATTTCAACATGGCTGCACCTAATTTCTAACAGTTCACCGTTTACATACAGCCGTCAGCCATACAAGCTAAAAATACACTGACTTGACGATGTACTACACATGTACATTCTGCATATCGTGCATTATTTCTCACAAAGAGATTTTTATTGCTCATAAATGAATGAGCTCAGAATAAAATTATGATTGATTAAACTACAAAATTGGGAAGACAATATAACAAACAAACATGCAAGTAATCAAGGAACCTTTCCTTATTCTCTTATTCCCCCTTATATTTACAATTCAGACTGTGTCTAACTTAAATTAATATCTTCTTTTAAGACTCTTCTTCTTGATTTGTATATTACTTATTTAAATCATTGTGACCCAACAAAAGAGGCTTTACATTGAGGGACATTGGAACTGTTCAGAGTTGCAAGAGAAACATTTCTCCGAAGAGGATCCATAAGAAATTGATTACTTTATCTTGGAAAGCATGTATACAGTACACAAGCCCGGTTTACATTCCAGAATTATATGCTACGATTGTAAATTTTCTTCAGATCTACCCTACCAGCAGTACAGTACAGTGAAAGAATGACAGTTCAATAGAGTATACACTCTAGTTGGAGGTTCAGCAAATGAACTTACCTTTTTCTGGCTCTCAGAAACTGAGCAAAGAAATTTCGACGATGAGCCGCATCCAGCCTTGCTTTGTAAAAGGTGAATAGATCCCGAAGAAGATACAGCACTGGTACTGGTTGGAGCAGGTAAAATTACATTTACGTCTGTCGAGAGATCTTTCGAACTTGAGCTACGAAGATAGGTAGGACCTTTTTGACTCGATAAAATTCCCGAAGGAATAGATTTCTGTACAAAAAAAGAGCAATATCGGATAAGGTACTTTTCAAATAATGTATTACAAAATAACAAGCAATAGCGAAGCATCACAAGGATTTTATACGAAACATACTAATACATTTCGATACTTTGGTTAGTCAGCAATACCTTTTTAGCAATACATTCATGAGTATAGTGTAATACACAACCCTTTCATATATATATATTTCCATCCAAATGCCGGATATCCGACCCAAATGAAGAAAGAGAGCTTGTTTGATTTGGCTTAAAAATCATTCACTACCAATATATATACTTTTATTGAAATTCCTTCGAATTTGAGAGCGACTCAAAGTGGAATTAAACAGGAACGTTTTATCGAATATACTATTTACAAAACAAAATTTATTCTCTAAAGTTCTATAAGTAGGGACAAAGCAACTTTTTTTTTGTTGAAATGGAGAAGCTCATGGGAGAAGAAATACTACAAGGACAAAAGAGATAAGACGAATTTCATCACTAATAATTTTAATCCCTTACCTCTTGGCTGAGAGAAGAGGATGTTGTAAATTGATATTTGACTTGGAGTGGGATAGAATGCTCTACAGCAATTGGTTCATTAGTCAAAGGTGGAGGGGGACATATTGAATTAGCTACAATGTTAGGGCTTAGTGGAGAAGATGGAGGAGGTGGATGAGAAATTACATCAAATGTCACAGAGAGATGATGAACATCTTCAGATTGAGATGAAGAAGCGTCAGTGGGTAAATGTACGCCATTCTTCTCCTCCATATCAATGGTATAGTGAACATTTTTATGGAACGTAATGGTATTTTGGTATTGCTTTTGCTGTTGATTAACTCTCGAGGTGAAAATCTGCGCCTTTTGGTCCTCGTTAGACTGCTGGAGATGGCAACGGCATTCATACTCTTCACTTTCTCCAGACTCTTCATCAACATTGATAAATCCACTGTTTGCTTTCTCCAATATTTTTGATGGGATGAAGCTACTAGCTGGTGAAGGTCCAAACCTTTCTGGTGATGACTGTGCTTCATCAAAGGAAAGATCACCATTCGCCTTTTTGTAAATCGATGTTGAAATATCTGAGCCGTTACTGCCTTCTTGACTAGAGGCTGTACAAGGGACATCATTAAATGTAACAGTAGCACTACTAACTGAAGAATTTGTGGAGATGGGCAACTCTCTCCCAAGATTTGCTGCCTTTCGCCTTGCCATTTCTTGTTGAAATTTCTTGAAACCTTTGAGTCCAGCATATTTTGGCCGGAGAGTATTTGTTGTATGTTCAGTCTTTGTGGAACCGTCTTCACAATAATTTCGGCCAAGGCTGGAAGATAAACAGCCTTCTGTTTCGTCATTATTGTCCATGGCGGCCGTTCTCGACCGCTTTCACTTGGAACAACAACTAAATACATCACCCGCTTTCCACTACAGACATTTGACTTTTATTTTGTCAACGATGTGAAAAAACACGTCATGAATTTTTCTGAAATGAAAGCATCAAGTCAACAAAATATTTATCTAAAGATACAAGAATCCTTTTGACATAAACGTTTTGAAAACAATTACTCACTTCATGATTTCACTCTAATAAATATGTCTCAAGTCACACTGTGTAATTGTTGTATCTTATCAAAATGCTCAAATGAGAGCTACAATACATGCTTAACAAAGCCCAAAGTACACGCACGTGTCAGAAAATCACTCTGAATTCTGAATGAAAAATCATTAAAGCGCTTCCTTCAACAAAACCAAGTAATTTAGTAAATCAAGCTGACACTAGAGAACTCTTTACATAAGAAGCTCTTGAAGTGATTACGGTTTTATAAAATATACTGTAACAGAAAAAAATCCCAGCATGAGCGAATTAAATGGTTTGAAGTGAGATGCATATACGCAGCAACAGAGTTATAAACTTGTGTGACTTTAAGCAGTAATAAAACTGATTTCATTGCAGATCAACTTTCACTCGCTGGGCTTCACAAGCTAAAATGAATTTTCTCTCGTTACCCTCTTTTCACGTATAAAAATGTCGTGTGTTTTGTATCAGCGTGCTTATGGTTCGCCTACTTCCTTACTATTGTGTAACCCTCTCCTTTTTCAAGCTCGTATGTCTTCACACAATCAGCCAATTTCTCCCCACTTCCCTTCAAGCTTTAGCTTTCAGCTGTCTGCACGTTTGGATGAAAACTAAGGTTTGGAAGAGCTCTGCTCGTTGTCCTTTATACCTCTCTTTGCTGACTATTTAACATTTTGCATGAGCGTTGGCTTGTTTCCTTCAAGTAACTGCATGGTTTATCATCATCATCATGCTCTTATGCCTTATATAGTATGCATTCAGAATCTTGCCTTCAATTTTTTCAACGAAAATTGTATGGGGGCTTAAGCCTATGAAAACATTATGAATTCTTGTAGAATTAAGGGGAAAAGCAAGTTTCCTCATCCAAGACGCAGCTACAATTTCAGGATTATGTATTCCAATTTAATAGCAGGTTTTACCTTAATGAGTTCTTGTTGAATGGGCAGACACACCACAGAAAGTATATTACTAGATGACAAGCAAACCATGATTACAGATTACTAAAGAAAGTCTAAAAGACTTTTCCTTTCAAGTTTAGTGAACGATGTTACGATGTATGTACCTTATGAGTTTTATGACATTACAGCATCGAGTACTACTATACTATGTATATACACATGTTGATATATTATTTTTATTTAATCCCAAAGACTAAAGCTGTGTACAGTACAGAGTTATTATACGTAGTTGTTAAATAGCCATATATTTCCCTGTAAATAATTTCAGTTCAATTATTGATTACATAAAATGAACCTCGTACAGACAGTCAATAAATTCATCATAATAGAATACATGCATTACATGACAATTGACGATATAAATCCATGGATTATTTTGACTGACTAACTATACGTGGAGATACTACCCATAACCCAATTTTAACATTCCTATAAGCTCCTTAAACAATAAAACTTAACAGCATCTAATCTTATATAATAATCTTGATAATCATCCACGTACAACAGTTAAGTTAATTACTTTTAGGATTAGCAAAATGTTATAGCCTATATAAATGATTAATTTAGGATCAAGTGTTTCCGTCGAAGGAACTAAATGTACCCTAAATAATTTAACAAATAATGTTTCACGAAATAAATATTATTACCAATATGACCTCTCAAACCATTTAATTCATATAATGTACGTGTGTAACCTAACTATAAACTACCAGAGTTAGATACACAGTCGTTTAACTAGTCACACTAGTTGTCCTCAGCAATGGTCAATGCCTTTTGCGTCAGAATCTGTTTCATCGTCAGACATTGGAACGTTGTTGTTTAGCGTGTAATTAACACCATTATTGTGACTGTCATGATGTTGACTGGTAGACTCTTCAGAATCCTGGTGCATTTCCACTTGGGGGATAAGATTTTTCCAAAAAAAATCCACATCATTCCCTTCTGCCTTTGTCTTGCCGACACCTGGCTGAATGTCTTGATAACTTCTTGACCGTCTAGCAACATTAGGAATTTTGCTGATTGTAATTTGTGGATCATAGCCAGAATCATGTGCTCTTTTTCTTGTATTCCCATTCTTCAAACGTTCTTGTTGCATGGAGTTGTCATGCATAGACGAAAATTGGGATTTCTGATGATTAATGTTGATCCATCCTTGATTTGATTTTGATAACTCGCCGTTGGTAGTTGACGTTTTTAGTCCAGTCGCCTTCTTCAACAACGACTTGGGGGATGAAGTTGATTCATGACATACACCTCCATTCATGGTTCCTAGATGTGGGAAATACTGCAATGGTTTAGCTTTTCCCATTCCTATGGTTGAAAAAAAATATGATGTATAAATACGAATTAGTTTAAGTTAGAATAATATAATTTGTTTCTTAAATTTGAGTGCTATATGCGAACATTTCATTATTACCATTTGCATAATAGCGACCATTCAATCCCGTATCTGTTTGAACAGAAGCTGTGGGAGCCACAGGCATCAGCATTGCATCTCCACTTGATTGGCCGAATGCCCCAACAGCCATTGTGTATGAACTGTTTACAGCAGCAGAAGTTCGACTTGCTTTGTCTATCTCATCATAATTACAGGACAATCCTCGGATTTGCAATTGATTTGCAGTTTTAACCAAAGACTTTAGTTGATCTTTTTTAACATAAACCTCCCCATCATACATAAACTTTACTAGGGCTTCAAGTTCCCAAAATGGGGTATCCTTTAAAATTACGATAGGATGATTGCATGGATTTTCACGCAACAAATGGAAAAAGTAGTCCGAGCAAGCAGAAAGTACCAATTTATGACATTTCAAAGTTTTCCCATCACAAGCTATTGTAACATCAGTAAATGTTCCGCCCACTTGGTAGGCACTAAAAGCCGTCTTCATAACTGATACCGAACTATTCCAAGAAACACAATACATGGCGTTTGTTTCAGCAACTTGTGTATGAAAAGGAACTGCTGGGGTTAGTAACTGCCCGGAAGCCAAAATGTTTAGGTACCCTTTGTTGGTTGATAACTTATTGAAATTTAAAGAAGCTTCAGGTAAATTCAGGCGACTACTCCCTGAAGGTGATCCATTCCGGGTTGATAAATCTTTAACAAGATCATACGTCGTATTCTGTGAAGGGGGAGAAGGTGTACTAGGTGCAGTGGATACATCATAAGAAGTGTTCAAATCTTCTGCAGCATCATCCTCTTCATAATCAGCCAACTCTCCATTGCCAAAAGCGATGCTTTTATTCCTAGCATTGATAACGCTTAACGTTGACGTGGACTGTCCATCTTGCAACGTTTCTTTCTTCAGCTTCAGGTGTCGTTTGCTGGCCAAGTGCTCTTTAATTCTATCCGATCGAGCTCCAATCACAACGGCACAAAATCTGCATACGAGAACATTGATGTACCGTCCTTCTCGCAAGACCGCCTTGTAAGTAAAGTCTTCTTCGTTCTCTGCAGCATAGTCACTAGCCCCTTTGCGTTTCCTGCTTCCACTTTTTTTACAAGGTCGAGCACCATATGTTAAACTCACTTCGTTGGCATCCATCATACCTCCTGAAATATAAATAAATAAATTAAAAATTAAAAAATTAATTATTTTTTCAATTCAGAATAGCATGTGCAGATTCAGATTAACCTTTTGAATTCAATTTTACCTTGTCCCATACGCTTCCGCGTCTCTGACTCACAATAAAGCAGCAAACAAAGAAAATGGATTTTCTGCCTGCTGGATGACAAAGAAAAAACAAATTAGTTAAACATCTTCAATTTTTTAGTATTACAGAGTTCTGTAGATACGCACAAAATTTTTAAGTTGCATATGTGTACACGTACACACGGGAGATGTGATATGATCAACAGTCCTACCGCTTGTTGAATGCTGACTTATTATTGCCTCTACTCTAAAAAATCGTCTACTCCAATTCGATTGATAATTTTTACTCCCACACTTCCAGCCAACCTGAGCTTTGACCCGAAATGCTAGCCACCTTTATCTAAAATAACACGACCAATTTTAGCTTAAATAATTATTTTAAGTTGTAGCCCTTCTACTACCTCTACCTAATGGATTAAAAGATGGTTCTTGCTCTCCCTGCTACTAACCTATTCGTCACGTACTCCCGAAAGCTCTATTGTCCCTAATCTATTTCGTAGAACAAAGAAATTCTTGGAAGTCCAAATCGGAGCCCTGTCGTTTTTGTTGAGTAAGCGTAGCGCTAGCCAGCATATACCCGAGAATTTTTCTTTGCTTTGAGGTACAATGACTGACTGCTCACTCACATTAAAAAGTTCAAACGTTTATATTAAAGCTTGGGTACGGGATGACAGTGACAGAAGACGACCAACATATCCCACAAATATGCATGTTCACAGAGAATGTAAATGCAAACCGTAAACGACTTCGTTTTCCCCTGTTCGGACTTCGGACCCAACTGGATGCTTGGTATAAAGATAATGCTCAAATTTAAAATGAAATGAATACATTTTTAAGCATACAGGGGCCTTATTCAGAGGTTGGGTTTATCTTCAGGTTAATTTGACCCCGAGGGTAACCTGAAGTTAAACCCTGTATTCACAAAATAAACCCAAAGGTTTTCATGATCGGGTATGTTTTACCTAGGATTAAACCCCAGGTAAAAGGGTTTCGTTAATGGGGCAACGTAATACTGCCGCCGAGTCCAATATGCAGCATTTTCTGAGCGCTGCATATTGATGATGATTGGACTGTGGCTTGCGATGTATTACCGTTTTAAGCTCCTAAAGGAAACCTTGTTTATCAAACGGAAATTTTTTCTTTGTTTATCGATATTGACAATTAATTTAGTGCTTTAATTGTAACTTGTTTTGAGTTGTGGTAAGTTAATAATCAACTTCGTACTTATGGTGTTGTGATTTAGTCATTGTTCAATTGTTGGTAAGTATTTTTTTTAGCATTCATCATTTATATGAATATTATATCATTTCTCTGACTTTTTGCTTCGATTGTCATTAATTGATTTGTTGCAAGTGTGTTGTTAACTGCTGGCTGCGATTTGTTTTGAATATAACTGTTATTGATAATGATGCATTTTGTGAATTAATTGCACAAGTTGTCGTTTGTTTGGTGTATAAAGGTAATCAGAATTTGGTTACGGAAGGAAAGAGCTTTAAATAAGAAGATAAAGAGAAGGACTATTTTATATACTATCATCCCTTGTATTTAATTTGTTTGATCGTTGATTTTTAACCGTGGTTGTTGGTGTCTATTTGATTGTTGATATCATCAGCTTTTGCCCTTTCTCCGAGAAGGTACTATATTTCCATATAATTATTTTTAATAATATTTTGTTATTGCCGAGAGTGTAAAATGTGGGTTTTAATATTCTAGGCTACTTTAACATGGATGAGGGGAAGCCAAGTGACGAGACAGTCAAGCCACCGGCCTACATTTCGAGGGGTCGTGGAAAACGTCGGGATGGGAATCCACCTTACGAACCAATGGAGTATTCTGATGATCAAACACAGGATTTCAGAAAACAAAAGAACGGGAACACCAACTCAGCACGACCAGAAAATACAGGAGCTGGTGGTGATAATCGAAGCTATAAATACGACCATCGCCGACAGGGCCCCACTGAAAATCGGCAATTTCCTGTTTACCCAAAGCAAAATTACGATCAACAGAGACCTCGAGGTTTCTATTCAGGACAAGGGAGTTTTGATGGAAAGAATGAAAACAAAGGAAGACAGTTTACTTCTCAAATGGAAAGTCAACATTCGTCTGGTGATGGACAAAACTTCAGACGCGGACTCGGACGTGATAGACATGATCAACAAAATCAACGTTATGCTTCATCATCACATCGTGGTGTTGTTGGGAGTAGTCGGAAAAGTTATCAGCGTGAAGCGAATGACAATCAAAGACATACACAATATCAGCGTGGCTCATGGAATCAAGAAGGAGGTAATGACAGACGAGATCATGTGGAAAGTAAGCAGTTTGAATCGAGAGGTGGACATTACAGCAGGATGAATACAAATCAAGAAGACCAACATAAAAATCACTCCTTTCTAAGACCTAGTTGGTTTACTTACAATAGTAATGATCCTAATGCTAAACCAAGTCAGAGAGAGTGGGACTATATTAAAGAATGGCTGGATTCAGGTTCAGGACGTCGTGATGACAAAACAGAGCAAGTTCCGAAGTTAGGCACTAAAGTTGTCGTCAAACACGCTGATTATGACGACTGGGATGCACCAAAAACCTGTACAGATTCAGTGACTGACAGTAACACTGGTGAGTTGGTGGTTAAAAAACCGAACATTTAACAATAATATTTTGTTATTACTGAGAGTGTAAAATGTGGGTTTAAATATTTTTAGGCAACTTAAACATGGATAATGAGGGCGCTGGAAAAGTAGCGGAAGGTACCAATCCTACCCATGTCGATGTTCCAACAAGCAAGTTGATGTACGTTGCTGCCAAAAGCGTTCCATCAAATGCTTCTCGCTCACAACGCAAGAGCAATGCTGCACCAACGAAGGTTCCACCAAGAAAGGGCCGTGATCCATCAAATGTTCCACCGGCCAATGAAGCTGCGACACCTACACAAATTCAACAAAATTCCAATGATTGGGTAGAAAGTGATGATGCGCAAGACATTTCAGAATCTCAGCAGGCAGTACTAGAATGGGCAGCATCGGCGAATTCTTGGGATAAGATCGGATTTCTCCTCGCCTTCTCGCAATACATGGGTATGGAGGAGAACCACCACGCCAAGAATATTTTTTCGAATGCGAACAAGAAAGAACACAACAGAAAACGGCCCTGGGTTGGCCCTAACCCTGTAGATAGTTTTAATAAGAGGAAGAGATTGTTGGAAAAAAGTGAAGGAGAGAACCCAAGTATCGACTTTATGCCACTGAAGACCCCCCCATTATCACGGTCCGTAGTATCAAGTTGTGGGGAGGGTCTAGCTTGGTGGCATTGCTACAAGGATGTGGTTGCGTACGACACAGAACAAGTAACTTTGCTTGGCGACACTGGAGCATCGGGGATTGCAAACATTCGGGGTGGGAAGGTGGCAGTGGTGGACTCCAACCTAGAAAATATATATTCTGCGGATATTTACCACAAACCAGGAACGTTTAAGACAAATCTGAAGCAGGTTGCTGTCAGTGGAATCAGGAAATTTGATTTAATAAAAGGGAAAGCAATGCATTTAGTGACGAAGGAATTAAAGGCAGTAATGGACCAAAAACTTGTCATAGTCGTGGGCGGATCAACAGACTTCCTTTGCGTGGATTTGAACAATGCCGATTTGAAGATTTTTGATTTACAGACGTTTTACAAGAGGACACAGGAAGGTACATCCAACTTACAGCCCATGAGTCTTCGTGATACATATTTTATGGAGTTCAAAGAGGATTTTCAAGGAAACAAAACTCATTCGGCTGAAAACGATGCGAGAGCCACAATGAGGTTGTTTATAAGTGGTTACGTGAAAAGGAACTTTGGTAAAGCTACAATGAATGACAGGAACTATTTTGAAATATTCGACGGTGCCACAAAACTGAAGAAAATGGACGAAAAGGGGATGTTTCACTGCAAAACGGATAAAGTTTTCAAGAATTGGAAAGAGAGGCGGTGCACTTGTTCTTCCTGTTCTCGATTGTACGAGATGATGAAGTAGAGGATGGAGTTTTGAAGTGTAAATATGTATAAAATTTGACAGTGATACTATTGACCGTTGTACTAATATGGATTAAATCATGGAGCATTGAAACTTTGGAGAAATGCAGCGATTAAGTGTGGCCTCTGAACTCAACCAAAAACGTTAAAGATGCATGGCGATTCGATTTACTGGTGCACATGCCCATTGGACTTGGAAATTATGATGAATAAGGCCACCACTGGAAAGTACGCTGTCAAGTATTCAATCTCTAAAACTAATTCTTTGTGCTGATTTGCTTATGAATTCAGAATTTGTTCAGCTCTTAATGGAAATATTGTTTGGCCTTAGGTATACATCTCTGGAGGAGTTTGAAATAGATTGTGAAACGATGGTTCATGCTATTGGCTTATACTTTGGAGTAGATATGTTGAAAGGTGGACAGATCGGACAGGCATTCATACGGGATGCTCTTCATGACATTCAGGAAATAAAACTGTGTCACGATTGCTTTCGAAAGTCAAATGAAAAAATCACGATTGGTGGTTTTGTTTGCCTTGTTCGACACCCCACGAAGTTGTGTGGGCTAAGCAAACAGGGTATCTGTATTGGCCGGCAAAGGTAATTTTTATATGTATGACATGATTCTTCACTGAATACCTTTTGAACTGTACATTTTTAAATATTTGACGGTGATGCTTCTTCCTCGTGTCTTATAGGTAATGAAGAAAGATGGCAACAAGTACGACATGCTCTACTTTGGAGGAAATTATGAACGTGGTATCATCGATGCGAAAAACATTCAGCCCATCGAGACTTCTATTAATCAGTTAAAAGTCAGACGAACTGCTATGTGGAACGACGCATATGAAAACTGGTTAAATTTCAAGATATAGCTAAAGATCCTGACTTAGCTTCGAAGCTTCCTCCCAAAGAACCGTCATCAGCAAAAGCAGCTACAAGTTAGTACTTTTATATTTCATGTTGTGTCGAGTCAAACTATATTTCAACTCGATATAAGCTAACTATTGTCTTGATTTAATTTAGCTGCAACACGAGTTGCATCTCAAAGTCCAGAGGAAGTGGTTACCACGAAAAGTCGAAAAAGTGAACAAACTGCCACCGCTACTCCTAAAACCTCAAGAAAGTCTGCTGAAACAAAATCAACTCCACCAAGCTGGAAGGCCAATGGCACAGCAACTTCAACTCCAACCACTGCTGGAAGTCCTGTCAAAAAGAAAGCGGGCGCTGCCAATAAGTAGGCAGGTATGTCTTAATTAATATGACACATTGCATTTATATTTGTGGTAAAAATGCGAATGAAACATTGATATGCTGCTGTCACAGTTGCAGCAACTACTCCAGCACGTCGTGATTCAGCAACAGGACCTAAGGCTGCAGTTGCTACTACACCTGCTGGTGGAAGTAGCACAAAGACGGTAAAAATTACTGTTGCTGCTAAGGAAAAGAAACCCAATTTGAACGAATATTCTCCGATTTATGAATGAATTGGATGACAATGAAAGCCTAGATGGAGATGCGTACTTTTCCGACGAGGAATCTAATGTGAGAACCCAAAGCCAGCCAACAACCTTTTTATCTATTTATTTTGACTCGTATAAGAATTGTATGTATTTAAAAAAAATTAATGATTGAATATTTTACGTAGGAATCGCAAGAGAAAGTCTCAGAGGATGCTGTTTCTTCTTGCAACACGAAGCGTTTATGTTCAAGTTATTAAGGAGAAATTGGCCAAAAAGTTGGCAGATATGCATGCTCGTCAGATCCAAGAGATATCTCAAAATAAAAAGAAACAATGGGTAGCTTTTTACATTCAATATTTATTTATGTAATACTTTAATGTTTGATTGTATAGTGTTATGGCATGTCCTTTTGTAATCGCTCTTTGGGATTTCTTTTTACAGTGTTTCAACTGTGAAAGGGAAGCAATCTATCATTGCTGCTGGAACACGGCTTACTGTTCCATTGAGTGTCAGCAAGTTCACTGGACAAGGGAGCACAAGCGGCTATGTCGTCGTAAGAAACCGGCTTAAACAAACCCTCGTCTGATATACCAACATCTTATACGTATCGTATATAGAAATATAGCATTTATTATTATCTATCGGCATTGTGCTAATTAAGTTCCAGTTGCATGTCTGATTGTCAGAGTACCTATAGCCATCTATTCCTTCCTGACTAACATAGTAAGCCTTGAACCTTTTGTAGTTAAACTTAGATATTAAGTTTGTGTATCTTTTTGTTTTGTTTTTGTAATCTATTGGTGTTTACTTCTAATCTAATCGCTTATGTTTTTATTATCATTTAGTAGTAGATTTTTATCTGCTGCTGCAGCGTTAGTGTGTTATTGTTATTATAATTACTATTATGCAGACATTTTCGTGCACGACACGTGTCACATTTTTCTTTTGTCAATTAAAAGCGTTATGGTGTGATTGGTTTGAGAAGAAAGTGTCACTGATTTAAACTTGAGGAACTTTATGAATTCAAATTTAAGTAGAGCGTCACTTTGTAAATACCAAATGTGTAGATAAAATCCGTATACAATTATTTATGTGGTTATACATTACCCGTGTTAGATATAAAAAAGGACAATTGTGTTTGCTAAAAGTAATTTCATAGGAAGACACAACATTTTAGAATTTGGATTTGGATTGATTAATGTGAGGCTGGCAACAATTCATCATCATGTGCAACGGTTATTTTGCAGTAACTCAAGATAGTAAATATAGTTTCGTGCTTCCAACACCTGTTTATGTTCCGGTTTCTAGACCAGTCGTTGTCGATTTTCGTCTTTTTCGTTGCATCTGTAAAATAGTCATTTTCTTAAAATACACCTAGTTTTGCAGCATTGCTGTTTTATATATATATTTTATTTGCGTTGACTTATGAGAAGTCGTCTAGAGGTCACGTCATAAGAGAGATGTAAAGTGATACATTTAAACGTATATATGGACATGTAACAAACTACTAACTACTGCAATTCGACGTTTACCTATTTTTATCTGTAGTTGGTATAAATAAATATTTCTTTCGCTCTAAGACTGCTTATTTAAGAGAATGTAGGATTTCTTCGGTCGTGAAACATTTACTTCTGCATTTAATACAAGTAATAGTACAATCCGTATTATAGCAATGAATATTTAGGAACCGCATTTCAAGACATTGATATAAAAACCGTTATACTACAAAACAAATGTATATTTGTACAAACGAGGCGATGTAATAGAATTGTGTCAGTGATACATGACCGTTGTACTATATTCTGTTAATCATCCTCATAAAGGACTGAGTACTTCCGTTTCTTTAGCTCAAGCTTTTCTTTTTCAATGACGTTCCTTTCCTTTAATTGCTCCAAAATTCCTTCCATGCATGTAAGTTGATTTCCAAAAAGCGAGACTTGCTCTTCCATTAGATCGTCCAATGGTCGTTTGCGTTTTTGAGGTTTGGCAGAAGATTTTGGAGTGGTGGGATGGAGTTGTTGTTGGATGGAGTCGTCGATCCTCGACTTCAGCCCTTTTTGGACATTCATTCGAGGAAGTCCCTCATTAAGAGAATCAATTAGTCCACTCTCAGTCCCAGCTGTAGTGTGATGAACTCTTACCGAAGCCCTTTCGAGTCTATCAATTTCGTCGGCTTCTTCGTCTTCGGGACTACTAGCATATTTACCACGTCCTGAAATTTAAGGAACACGATCGTAAGGAGTACCACGGTCATGTATCACGGTCTAAATTTTACGTAAATAACTTTGAATATTACCTGGATCGGATGTGTCTATTCCTCCTTTAATTCCATGAATGCTTTCTGCAGACAAAGTTGCTAGTACATTATCGTACCAAGGCTCATCGTTTGCTAATTTTCCTAACCCTCCTCCGGTGCCGGCGATTATTTCTTTTCGACTGGACTCGGTGGACTTGACCTGCTTCTTCAAATTTCTCCATTTCTCTTGAACTTGGGCAGATGTCCGTTGTAAGCCAGTGACAGCATTAACCTCCTTTGTTATCTCCTCCCAAGCGAGTTTTTTAGTTTTAAAGGTTATTTTGGGATTGAGCCTCTCACTAATTACTTCAATCCTCTCTCGGACTGCACTGGTTAGAGCAATCATCTCCGCATCGGTGAAGCGTTTCATTCTTTTCGCCTTTTTAGCATTATTTTGAGTTGTCTCTTCGCCAGATTCGTTTTCGCTTTCCCTGAAATAAATAAGATACTTAAATGGACTTTGTAATATAAAATGTACTATATATGCCGCAAATACTATAGTTTCTGCCACTTACATGACAAGACCGTTGTACGGAGACAGTGATACTAAGCAAACGTCGCAGCCAGTCGTTGTCTGATGTCAACAGCGTGCCTTCGATTACTAATTGCCGGTGGTGGATCCTCTTCCTCGTTTAAAGGGACGTTTCGATTCTCTCTGTAATGCTCGTCCTCCGCAGTTAATGGGATTTCGTTTGCTAAACAGATATTATGTAAAACTGCACTGGCAACTGTTATCCGGCAAGCCTTTTCCGCTGTGTAACACAGTGTACCTCCAGTTCTATGTATATTAAAAGAAAAATAAGCCATTATCGTTACAAATAAATTTTTTTATAAAGCAAGTATATTTTCAACAATAAAAACATACTTATCAATGGATCGAAAACGTGACTTCCACGTCCCTATAGCTCTCTCAACCGTACTTCTAGTTTTCTTGTGTTTGCGATTAAAGTTTTGTTGGCACCTTTCTGTTTCGCGTTGGAATGGGGGAAGCAGCCTCTCTTCTAACGCATATCCTGAATCCCCTATGAAATATATCACATTTAATAATACTAAGGTTAAAAAAATGTCCTCGTATATCAAGGTTTGTAATACCACGGTTAATTCTTACCTAGAAGCCAACCTTCACCAAACTCACCACGATATAATCGCTTTTTGGCTCCACAGTTATTATAAATAAATGAATCGTGAGTACTTCCCGGCCACGCAGCTACAATGTCATAAATTGTGTAGTCAGCTCCACAAATCACTTGAGTGTTAATCGAATGGAATTGTTTCCTACAAACGTAAATAGGTTCGTTCTCCTTAGGTGCTTTTATTGCAATATGAGTTCCGTCGATAACTCCAAGTACATTGGGAAATGAGTCTACTCCATAAAAGCGCTGCTTTGAACTATTAATTTCCTCAACGGTTTTTGGAAATACTATAATTCTACTGGCTAACTTAACCGTGTGGTTAAGACATTCTTCTATAAATCTAGATACACTTGGCTGTGAAACGCCACCCAACGACCCTAAACACCATTGAAAAGAACCTGAACGAAGATGGGCTAAAAAGCACAACACTTTGGTCTCTAATGGTATTGCAGCTTGAGTTTTTCCTTCCAAAGGTTCGAAGAACTTCACGATTTCACGAGCCCCCCACGCTGGTAAACCAGTATGTGTCTTAATTTCAAAATCAGACAGAATTTCCAACACTTTTCTGGTTTTATATACTCTTTTTCTTTCGTTATTTAACACAAATAAAGGTACTGCCATATAACACCGTGATACTAAGACCGTGGTAGTAGTTGTCAACAGTCCTTAAAATTCTTAATTATAATCATAATCTACGTCACTGAACTTATCAGAACTGAAATGACAATAAAACTAGCAACTTATCAACCAAATGAAAGTGGGCAAAAAATTAAGTGAAAAATTGGCATGTCATTTTCTCATGATATTGTGTTTACCCTTGCTCAGAGGCAGGGTTAAAAAAAGCGGGTAAATCTCTGGGTTAAAATGCGAAACCTGCGTTGTGAATAAGCTTATTCACAACCATGGGTTTAAAGTCGGGTTTAACTTACCCCGGGTTAAATTTTCGGGTTAAAGCTCGGGTTAAACCCTGGGTTTAATTAAACCCAGGGTATAAATCGTTAAACCCAACCTCTGAATAAGGCCCCAGGTTGCCTTCTTCTACGGCATATCGCACCAGCATAGCACCGATTGTGAAACAGCCTACTAGGAAAAACCTGAGATTTTCCTACCCTCTCTGTCTGTTAAAAGTTATTACGGGAGAGACCTTGTGGAGAGCCCAAAAATAAAAATAAAAGCATGCATATCTGCTACTACTACTACCTACTTATGAATGCATCATTGTGAAATAAACATGTAAAATCAAACCGATTTCGTAATGTAGTATTACTAGTATAAGTAGCACAGGATACGGTTCTTATGCAAATTTTCATGGCACCATGCATCTACAACGATAAAAATTATTGTCATTCTATAATTTTCATTGGTAAAAAGTGTAATAAAGTTGTATCTAATATAGCCTATAAGCTAAGCATTTAATAGTGCGTGCTGTAACACAATTGACAATAGCCCCCATTCAAATTTTAACTGAAGGCCATACCTTCTTCAACCTTACAAAACGTCTCTAGCTGGTTTGCTCAGCATGATTAAAGTAATTAAGAGTTATTTTATAGTAATTTATAACTTACTTCGGTTAGCCAGGTTGATGCCTCATACACCATACGAAACGGAAAGGGTGTACGTGAGCAAGAATCTGTTTTTCAGCATGTGCTATGTCCTTAACGTTTCCTTTCAATTGCTAGATGATAGATGCAAGCAAAATGTCAACTAAAACCTATAGCACTCAACACACCACGATGTGATGTGATGTCACGAACAGGAACTGGAATGTTTATCTTATTTTCTCTACGACATATAAGCAGAGCTTATCTACTTAATTTATAAGAGTCTTTAACCTATCTTAGTAATTAGCATAAAACGCTTGAAAATGATTAATACTGCTGGGAGTAAATCTTCAATGATTGAACACGAGGTCACGGAAACTTCCACTTTAAAAATTAAACCCAACTCCCATTTTTATGCAAATGACACCGAAAATCTAAAAAGCCTATTCCTTTTTACTCGTCCGTACGAACGAGGGAAAGGAACGTAAAAACGGGACATAAAAAACCCGACCGATCCTGCCTATCACATTTGCTGACTATTTTGACTTACCAAACTGCGTGCACGAGGAGCAGCAGCGTGGAAAAAAAGGTACGTAAACCGGGAAGCTAGTTTCAATTTGCATGGTGCTGAATTCGACGGGTTTCAAGGTCCAATCCATCCATCCATGCAAATTCCAGTAATGAAAAAACATTCGTATTAAAATCATCAGCTCTCATGCCTGCCTGCCTCTGCATCATGTGAAATTGCATGGATGTAAAGAAAAAACAAGTTTTTAGCCCAAATTTTAGGTACCCCTCAGCACCAATTTTGGGGTACCCCTCAGCACCAAATTTACAAACAACTTCCAAAACGCATTATCTTCATCCAAACAAACCAAAGAAACTCACAACAACAGTCAAACATAAGGTTGGAGCCCTGATGTTTCCAAACTAGTATCCTCCTGCCCCTCAAAAGTTCCAAAGAACAATTGAGCCCCACCACCGCCACAAAATGACTTGAGATCAAAGCTCCATATTTACACTGATACTATTTTGCTTCAGTTTAATGATTAAGTTTTGGAGCCCTGTGGTTTCCAAACTAGTATCCGGCTTAAGTTGGAAACAGTTTCCAAAACTTCCTTAGTTGATAAGCAATCATATAAGCATACCAAACTCAACTTGGAACACCCTCTTGCTCATCAAAAGTTCCGTATTTACTCTGATACTATTTTGCTAAAGTTTAATGATTAGGTTTTGGAGCTATGTGGTTTCCAAACTAGTATCCGGCTTAAGTTGGAAACAGTTTCCAAAACTTCCTTAGTTGATAAGCAATCATATAAGCATACCTAACTCAACTTGGAATACCCTCCTGCCCCTCAAAAGTTCCAAAGAACAATTGAGCCCCACCACCGCCACTTACACTGATACTATTTTGCTTCAGTTTAATGATTAAGTTTTGGAGCCCTGTGGTTTCCAAACTAGAATCCGGCTTAAGTTGGAAACAGTTTCCAAAACTTCCTTAGTTGATAAGCAATCATATAAGAATACCAAACTCAACTTGGAACACCCTCTTGCTCTTCAAAAGTTCCATATTTACTCTGATACTATTTTGCTTCAGTTTAATGATTAAGTTTTGGAGCCCTGTGGTTTCCAAACTAGAATCCGGCTTAAGTTGGAAACAGTTTCCAAAACTTCCTTAGTTGATAAGCAATCATATAAGAATACCAAACTCAACTTGGAACACCCTCTTGCTCTTCAAAAGTTCCATATTTACTCTGATACTATTTTGCTTAAGTTTAATGATTAAGTTTTGGAGCCCTGTGGTTTCCAAACTAGTATCCGGCTTAAGTTGGAAACAGTTTCCAAAACTTCCTTAGTTGATAAGCAATCATATAAGCATACCTAACTCAACTTGGAATACCCTCCTGCCCCTCAAAAGTTCCATATTTACTCTGATACAATTTTGCTTAAGTTTAATGATTAAGTTTTGGAGCCCTGTGGTTTCCAAACTAGAATCCGGCTTAAGTTGGAAACAGTTTCCAAAGCTTCCTTAGTTGATAAGCAATCATATAAGCATACCTAACTCAACTTGGAATACCCTCCTGCCCCTCAAAAGTTCCAAAGAACAATTGAGCCCCACCACCGCCACTTACACTGATACTATTTTGCTTCAGTTTAATGATTAAGTTTTGGAGCCCTGTGGTTTCCAAACTAGAATCCGGCTTAAGTTGGAAACAGTTTCCAAAACTTCCTTAGTTGATAAGCAATCATATAAGCATACCTAACTCAACTTGGAATACCCTCCTGCCCCTCAAAAGTTCCAAAGAACAATTGAGCCCCACCACCGCCACAAAATGACTTGAGATCAAAGCTCCATATTTACACTGATACTATTTTGCTTCAGTTTAATGATTAAGTTTTGGAGCCCTGTGGTTTCCAAACTAGTATCCGGCTTAAGTTGGAAACAGTTTCCAAAACTTCCTTAGTTGATAAGCAATCATATAAGCATACCAAACTCAACTTGGAACACCCTCTTGCTCATCAAAAGTTCCGTATTTACTCTGATACTATTTTGCTAAAGTTTAATGATTAGGTTTTGGAGCTATGTGGTTTCCAAACTAGTATCCGGCTTAAGTTGGAAACAGTTTCCAAAACTTCCTTAGTTGATAAGCAATCATATAAGCATACCTAACTCAACTTGGAATACCCTCCTGCCCCTCAAAAGTTCCAAAGAACAATTGAGCCCCACCACCGCCACAAAATGACTTGAGATCAAAGCTCCATATTTACACTGATACTATTTTGCTTAAGTTTAATGATTAAGTTTTGGAGCCCTGTGGTTTCCAAACTAGTATCCGGCTTAAGTTGGAAACAGTTTCCAAAACTTCCTTAGTTGATAAGCAATCATATAAGCATACCTAACTCAACTTGGAATACCCTCCTGCCCCTCAAAAGTTCCATATTTACTCTGATACTATTTTGCTTAAGTTTAATGATTAAGTTTTGGAGCCCTGTGGTTTCCAAACTAGAATCCGGCTTAAGTTGGAAACAGTTTCCAAAGCTTCCTTAGTTGATAAGCAATCATATAAGCATACCTAACTCAACTTGGAATACCCTCCTGCCCCTCAAAAGTTCCAAAGAACAATTGAGCCCCACCACCGCCACTTACACTGATACTATTTTGCTTCAGTTTAATGATTAAGTTTTGGAGCCCTGTGGTTTCCAAACTAGAATCCGGCTTAAGTTGGAAACAGTTTCCAAAACTTCCTTAGTTGATAAGCAATCATATAAGAATACCAAACTCAACTTGGAACACCCTCTTGCTCTTCAAAAGTTCCATATTTACTCTGATACTATTTTGCTTCAGTTTAATGATTAAGTTTTGGAGCCCTGTGGTTTCCAAACTAGAATCCGGCTTAAGTTGGAAACAGTTTCCAAAACTTCCTTAGTTGATAAGCAATCATATAAGAATACCAAACTCAACTTGGAACACCCTCTTGCTCTTCAAAAGTTCCATATTTACTCTGATACTATTTTGCTTCAGTTTAATGATTAAGTTTTGGAGCCCTGTGGTTTCCAAACTAGAATCCGGCTTAAGTTGGAAACAGTTTCCAAAACTTCCTTAGTTGATAAGCAATCATATAAGAATACCAAACTCAACTTGGAACACCCTCTTGCTCTTCAAAAGTTCCATATTTACTCTGATACTATTTTGCTTAAGTTTAATGATTAAGTTTTGGAGCCCTGTGGTTTCCAAACTAGTATCCGGCTTAAGTTGGAAACAGTTTCCAAAACTTCCTTAGTTGATAAGCAATCATATAAGCATACCTAACTCAACTTGGAATACCCTCCTGCCCCTCAAAAGTTCCATATTTACTCTGATACTATTTTGCTTAAGTTTAATGATTAAGTTTTGGAGCCCTGTGGTTTCCAAACTAGAATCCGGCTTAAGTTGGAAACAGTTTCCAAAGCTTCCTTAGTTGATAAGCAATCATATAAGCATACCTAACTCAACTTGGAATACCCTCCTGCCCCTCAAAAGTTCCAAAGAACAATTGAGCCCCACCACCGCCACTTACACTGATACTATTTTGCTTCAGTTTAATGATTAAGTTTTGGAGCCCTGTGGTTTCCAAACTAGAATCCGGCTTAAGTTGGAAACAGTTTCCAAAACTTCCTTAGTTGATAAGCAATCATATAAGCATACCTAACTCAACTTGGAATACCCTCTTGCTCTTCAAAAGTTCCATATTTACTCTGATACTATTTTGCTTAAGTTTAATGATTAAGTTTTGGAGCCCTGTGGTTTCCAAACTAGAATCCGGCTTAAGTTGGAAACAGTTTCCAAAACTTCCTTAGTTGATAAGCAATCATATAAGAATACCAAACTCAACTTGGAACACCCTCTTGCTCTTCAAAAGTTCCATATTTACTCTGATACTATTTTGCTTAAGTTTAATGATTAAGTTTTGGAGCCCTGTGGTTTCCAAACTAGTATCCGGCTTAAGTTGGAAACAGTTTCCAAAACTTCCTTAGTTGATAAGCAATCATATAAGCATACCTAACTCAACTTGGAATACCCTCCTGCCCCTCAAAAGTTCCATATTTACTCTGATACTATTTTGCTTAAGTTTAATGATTAAGTTTTGGAGCCCTGTGGTTTCCAAACTAGAATCCGGCTTAAGTTGGAAACAGTTTCCAAAGCTTCCTTAGTTGATAAGCAATCATATAAGAATACCAAACTCAACTTGGAACACCCTCTTGCTCTTCAAAAGTTCCATATTTACTCTGATACTATTTTGCTTAAGTTTAATGATTAAGTTTTGGAGCCCTGTGGTTTCCAAACTAGAATCCGGCTTAAGTTGGAAACAGTTTCCAAAACTTCCTTAGTTGATAAGCAATCATATAAGCATACCTAACTCAACTTGGAATACCCTCCTGCCCCTTAAAAGTTGGGAAAACTGTAGGTGGAGTCTCAGCACCATCAGCTTTTTCATTCATTCAAAGCATAAATTAAGCAGCATAAAAAATCGATACCCGTAAAGGCAAGAAGACTAATATCCAGGCCTTAAATGTTACGTGCTTATATACCCATCTGGGGCTAGATCCGCCCTTTTGCATTGCCTTACGGGATACAAATTTTCATCAAGCTGGTGTTGATGACATTTTAGCTTGTTGACGACGCTTCGTGATGATGCAAGCCACTTGCTAGCTTTAATTGCAGATCCGAGTTTTTTCAGTATGAAACTAATTAGCCGACACATAATTAATGGACACTATGGTACATTTAGGATCTTGCGCAACATATCTTTAATTACATGACACAGCATGCTTTGATCGTACGATATTTCATCGGCAACTTATTTTCATGTTTCTCAGTCAAGGGTAGTTTTACTTTAAGATATACAAAAGAATTACGACTACGTAATAATTATTACATAACTTCCATTTTGACACTTCCACCCCATTTTCCACTGTCATATTTATACCCATCAAAAGGTAAAATGAAAGCAAAGTGCCCTTAGAAAGTTTACGTGTACTTCGTCCACCAGATCAAACAGGATATATATGATTATGCATAAATTGGGCTCTGAGATATATCATGTGATTTTAATTCATAGCAAAAACGCTTATGGTTTTGGTAATAAAAGTTAAGACAAAAAATGTTTCAGTTCAGAGATTTTTATAAATTTTACATATTGGAAAGTCCCTGCAAAAATTGAAACCAATATTCAGTACTCATACCCATTACTTAATTTGATTTTATTCTATTGGGGCCTGTAGTGATCAGGTCCCAAGGCATTACACATTGACATTACAAAACGAAAACAGTATACAAAGTAACTAGTTTTATCTAGCAATACGAACTCTTGAATAATTTTTTAACCAGGTGGAGCCATGGCCTTTGTCGTTCAAACAATCTCCGACGGTGTGTGCTAACAATGGAAGTTAAGTTATTTGCAGCTTAAATTTTGCTCACTGCAATCGTCTTTCAGTCGTCCTCGTCTGTATCGGAGTCCAGTTGATCTGGCTTCATTTCCTGCAGTTCCATAACACTTTCTTGACTCATAGTCCTTGATCTAACAGATTATTTGGATAAAACAGAATCAATGGCTGGATATGGGGACAATAATTCAGTCACACTTGATGAAATACTTGACCTTGTAAGCCCAGAATCACAACTAATGGACACACATGTTGACGCTTATCTTTCTATCATAAAATCCAGTTTCCTCGACACCGAATATGCTATTACGCCCTCATGGTTTGTGTACAAATCTAGTTTACAGACTGGGAAACAAACCAAGTCCGTGTGGCTCCCGGAGGCACAAGGGTATGCTCGTGAAACCTTCGAAAAATATTATAAGCATGCAAAACATATTCTTCATCCATTGGAAATAAACAACCATTGGGTCTTGCTTTCTATAGACAAGGTGAACAAAATATGTGCCGTAATAGATTCATTACCCCCATTAGCCATTGAGAACAGAGTAAAAAAGGAAAAAGATATTTGGGATAATGTGCTTCCTCGGTTTTTAAGTGAAACGGAGCAGCGTGAATTGTGTAGATGGCCAGTCATGTTCGTAAGACAAATGGCTAAGCAGAATGATTCCATAAGTTGTGGAGTTTTTTTAGCTGCTGCGTCAGAGAAACTTCTATCTATAACCAACACCAACTTAGCAACCAACATGCTGTTTGACGATTCTGCTAACTTATTTGGTTTCCTGAATAATTTCAACGTAGAAGAGAAAAGGTTTGAAATGGCGAAGCGGATAATGGAAACTACCGAAACTGGCAAAAATGTAATGAGGGAATGGGGTTCAAGTATGAAACTCATGCATGATGAGTTAAAATCAATAGTTGATAATCAAACCCTTCTTGAAGATTCACTCCTTTAAGTGTGTGGCCTTTTTTGGTACCAACAAAGTGTAAAAACCAGACTAAATTAATGCATCGAAAGGACAAATGGAAAGTTTTGTAATAATTGTAAAGTGTTTGGGCATAAAATTCGTATACGTTTGTACAGCTTAAAAATTTCCTTGTCTGAGAAAGTTGAGGCTAATTTGCGATGTGTGATGTAATTTAAAAAATTAGCATGATCTAAGTGTGCAATAATTAAGTGTTCATTTATGATGTATCGGCTAATTAGTAACATACTGAGAAACGCGTATATGTAATTAAAGACATGTTACCTAAAACTGCATACAACTAAGCAATTTTCCCCACACCTGTAACCAACTGTATAAATATATTGTGACGGAGATTAGCATTTTTTACAAGTAAAAGTCCGAATTTAAATTAATAACAGGAGTTAATTGTGTACAGCATCCAATAATGATATTATTACGTAAAAAAGTATCAAGCCTCATCACAGCTATTAATTGTCTTCATAACCATTAAATCTTACTGCGAGGCAGGAAGCGTCGTCTTGATCAAACGACCCGATGCAAGATAATGGAAAGTCGTAACTTGAATAATAGCTAAAATTATCGTCATCATCATACACACCAGCTTGATGAAATTTTGGATCACGTAACGTCAATGCCAGGTTAGTAAATGTTTTTAAAGGATTTTTTTTGTATACTTTTAGTATTTAAGTGTTCATTAATGGTTTGTGTCGGCTACTTAGGACCACACTAAGAGAAAAGTACGTCAAGCTAAACATCACTCCGTTCAAATATAGTGATTAAAAGACTCTTTTATTTCTAATCAAAAGCATAAATTTATAGCTTTATTACCATTGATTGAACATTATAAATTGCTCAGTATTGGTTCAGGTGCAAAACGAACAATCTAGTGATGTGACCGTGATGGTTTTATCCTGAACATCTAATACCTACGAAGATGAATTAACAATTATATTTAGAAATACGATTTCGTGGTAAAAACTCTTCTCGGGTTTCAAACCTATATTTAAGAAAAATACTAATTTTGCTACCTTTCCTAAATCAATCTCAAGTAGGAAAATTTCTAGCAACGATGTCACAGCATAACAGTAATGATGAAAACGTTGGGATAAGACTGGCAAGCCCAACATGTCATCAGTCAATTCAGAATAATAACAACGTAACCAAAAATGGTCGAGATGGAAAGCCCAGTTGTTCAAAGAAAACTAGACCCTTAAAAAAGAACGACATGTTGAATAATATCGTCAGAAATCGTTGGATTATTACGGAGAATCAATCCGAACAGGAGATTGTGGGGAATGATCACATTAAAAAGGTTATAAAAGAGGCCCTGATTGTTCCTTATTTATCTAAACTTGATCCAAGTCTATGTGTACAAGCTATCCTTATCGCTGGAACACCAGGTTTGTCATCTTATCCACTGCTTACAAATTTTTATTCTTATAAATAATAAATAAAGGCACAATAATAAGGAAACTTATATTTGAATTTCACGGCTTTGCACATTTCAGGAACTGGAAAAACCCAGATTCTCTTGAATAGTGCAGTTATGGGGGCCAAAGCTCTAAAAACGCCAGTCAGTGTTTTTAAATTTGCATACTCGGATGTTTTATCAGCTTATGTGGGCGAATCCGAGAAATTCATAAAAAATATCTTTGAGGCAGCAGCTGCACATCGACCATCTATCATTCTGATAGATGAGGTACGATTTCGCATCCTCACTAACCTTGATTAATACCTGTAGTATTAGTGAAATAATTGATTTAATCGATTTATTCAGGCTGATGGGTTTATGAAAAAGCGCAACGATGGTGACAGTGATCATTCTGGAAGGTTTAAATCTGCTCTTCTATCCCAAATGCAAGGATTTGATAACACTCCAGGGGTATTAATATTAGCGAACACAAATTTGCCCCACACTATCGATGAAGGATTCCTTCGAAGATTTCAGAGGAGGTATCTGGTTCGGCTTCCAATTCAAAACGAAAGGAAACAAATATTTCGAAAGTATTTGACGACTTCATGTGATGCTTGCCGCATTGACTGGGATAATATCAACTTATCAGTCCTCGCAAAAAAAAGCGAAAGGCAATCGAACAAATACGAATTATTTTTACCTTCATTTCTAATTCTAATTGCTTAATGAATTGAATGATTGCAGTTTTTCCGGTGACGATATTCGAAACGTCGTGGGTATGGCAGCTCATAGCAAAGTGTGTACTTACTTGGCAAATGGTTATATATTATAAATGCTATATTAAAGTGATTTTATAAATAAGCATGTGCAATGTTATTACAGCAAACAGTTATATTTGTTTAGGCAAGGAGTTAAACCAAAAAAAATTACCCTTAATACGGATGGTTAGTTCATTAGTAAATTCAAATTTCAAATGATTAGTTAATGGAAGGATGACGCATTTATTACTTTTAGGCTGATTTATTGGAAGCGCTGAAACAAATTTCCCCAACCAGTAACCAGGAAAAGATTGCGGACTTGGAAGTTTGGGCAAATGAATTTGACACATACCAAAATTTCGGAGCTGGAACAGAGGCAAATAGCGATACGGGGTTCATGTCAACTTTTAAAATGTGCTTATGTAGCTCGTTGCCCTAGGACCTCCAACTATAAATACAGGACGTTTACGATACATGATGCTGCTTATTTTTGTCTGTTTATTAAAAATGCATGTAATTTAAATACAATGCATATAAGTAGGTTTAAAATATATAGCATAAGCTTTCTAACTAATGATGATACTTCCATCCTCCGAAAAAATATCTTTGTTTTTGCTAACCAAAATGTCAGTTGTATAACAATTTATCACTGCGTCAGGAGTAAAACCATAAAATATAATAAATAATTACTATTCATAAAAATTAAATTCATTTGTTTGTGAAATTGAGATTTCTCATAAAAACTGGGGAAATAATGCACAAGAAGCGTGTGGTTTTCCAGTGGTAATCTCCAGATTACGTAATTACATTGTATGGTAGTTTCAGAGATGACGTGTCCCTCCCGTGGAAAATATTAATCCATTATATAATAACCTGCTCCTCCTATTAATCGTATCCTATTAACCAAATGGCATAATAAACCTTGGACTATATTACCAATTACTCAGTCATAAAATTATATAACCTAATATACGTGAGCCCATTGACATAAAGCTGATGTCGTTCTTTTCCTCAGTCCCAAGTAATAAGTTACTTGTTACAAGAACAGCAAGCAATCTAGTTGTTCAGGCGGACCAATAACCTAAATCATCTGGCGAAATGGACTCCGGAAGTTGTCTTATCCTACTGTTGTCAATCTTGACCTACGTTGTTGCCGCTGAAAATGGTAAATTGCTTTAGAGCATAACTTAAATTTGCATGCCTTCAGTTCTGTTTATTAAGAATTTTCGTATTTTGTCGTGGAAACTTTATTCGCAGCATTTCCAACTGGCTATAGAGCCTCTAAATCGGAGATTAAGTTGGAGGAGTGGAAAACCTCAGAGGATGTTGTACCAATCAATTTAGACAACATGCATAAAGATTCTGCAGGAAAAATAATCAACTTTACCAACAAATACGCGTAAGTGTATTCATTCTCGTTGAACTTGAGTATCACATAATTAAAAGTATAAGCAACATTGACTGAATAATTGTTTAATTACCACAGTGGACTCATGGTCGTGACTTCCCTAATAATTTTTTTCATAATCGGGATTTGTTTCTGCCTATATCGTTGTGCTTGGAATAACCTGAGAAGGTAGGTCAAACGAAATATCGTGCCCATAAAATCTCAATGAATACTTAATGCTGAGTAAATACTGATAGTTTCCCCCCTTTTTAATAGTTCACGGCGACACAGCAGACTACCAACTGCTGAAGACAAAAACTACCAAATTGAAGAAGAAGTGTGAAGTTACTTAGTTTCCTTGTAAAAAAATTGCACAAATGTATGTATGTATGCATAAATGAATGATTTAAATGCACAATAAATGATTTTGCAAACTAACAATTACACGAAATCTTGATTTAAAATATCACCGAACGAAAACGTATACCATTGAAATCATTACTCCTGGCTTAATTTGGATGTCTGTAGATCGGATTTTAATTATGCCGTTAGTAGTTCCCATTAAATTTAATGCGTTAGTTTCCGCGATGTCTTGTTGCATATTATGTCATATCACTTCGTGGATTAAATATTTCATGGTTCAAGGAGATTTATGACGTATTGTTACAAAGCATATGCAAATAAAAAATTGGTTGCAATTGCGGTTTAAATGTTCATGTTATTTAGCGAGGAGCCAACTTTTTAGAGGCAAGAGGGTGTTCCAAGTTGAGTGTGGTATGCTTATATGATTGCTTATCAACTAAGGAAGTTTTGGAAACTGTTTCCAACTTAAGCCGGATACTAGTTCGGAAACCACAGGGCTCCAAAACTTAATCATTAAACTGAAGCAAAATAGTATCAGTGTAAGTGGCGGTGGTGGGGCTCAATTGTTCTTTGGAACTTTTGATGAGCAAGAGGGTGTTCCAAGTTGAGTTTGGTATGCTTATATGATTGCTTATCAACTAAGGAAGTTTTGGAAACTGTTTCCAACTTAAGCCGGATACTAGTTCGGAAACCACAGGGCTCCAAAGCTTAATCATTAAACTGAAACAAAATAGTATCAGTGTAAATATGGAGCTTTGATCTCAAGTCATTTTGTGGCGGTGGTGGGGCTCAATTGTTCTTTGGAACTTTTGAGGGGCAGGAGGATACTAGTTTGGAAACCACAGGGCTCCAACCTTATGTTTGAGTGTTGTTGTGAGTTTCTTTGGTTTGTTTGGATGAAGATAATGCGTTTTGGAAGTTTTTTGTAAATTTGGTGCTGAGGGGTACCTAATTTTGGTGCTGAGGGGTAGACGAATTTGGTGCTGAGGGGTACCCCAAAATTGGTGCTGAGGGGTACCTAAAATTTGGGCTAAAAACTTGTTTTTTCTTTACATCCATTGAAATTGCTTGCATATAATATTGGACACTGGGCTTATGAGTTTTCACTCACATCAATAACAATTGATTCGATATGAAATAACAGTTTTTGACCAGCGATCCACCCATCTAAATCATAATGAGTAGCCTGAGTTAGTGATTAAGTATTCGTTTCATCAAATACAAAGTTAAAAAATTAAAATTGTCCATACAAAATTAATGATGAAACTACTGAATAAAGACAGTTAGTTACAAGTTGAGTTGACACAAATAGGCTCTCACTTATCATATATTAATTTTAAGTTGCTATTATGGTGACTTTAATTGAGTATTTACAAATAAGCTGCTATCTAATATCTAATGAAAGTATTTTCTATATAAATATCAATTTGTTGCATGCATACTAGTGCATACAAAAGGTATAGCTAGATTCCACAAACCAAAGAACGTATGTATGTATATATCTGCAATCTTAAAGTGCCCCAAAGAACTAAGTGTGCGATGTGCAAACACGTGCTTAGACTCTTAAAAGCACCTACACGATCGGAAGGCCTTTTTTCTCACTATAATATTAACGTTGCCGTTGCAGAATTAAAAACTTTAAACGATTTAATTTAATTTAGCCATCCACTACACATAGACAGCAATAATGCCAAAAGAAGCACGGAAGCGAAAGCATGGAAGGTAAGTTGGAATCTTCCAATTTGTTAACCATTATCTACTACTCGTTTCGTTTCCCTACTGACTTTTTTTTATATTAATATATTATTGATAACTAACTGATGACTTATTACAACATCATAGGTTGGGGTCGTGTGACGTGTGCAAGGCTGTTGAAGCACAGTACACTTGTCCAAAATGCGAAACAGTGACCTGCAGCTTGAACTGCGTTAAAAGTCACAAGAAACAACTAGATTGTGATGGCGTTCGCGTACGATCCAAGTATATTCCTATGAATAGAATGAATGAACTGAGCTTCTTGTCAGGTACAATGCAGCGTTGGGTTAAAAAGTATTAGGGGATTTAACGTTAAAAACTACACATGCCAATGCATAAATTCTGTACTTTTGCGTGTAGATTACAGACTAATGGAGGACATTGAAAGATGTGTTGAAACTGCTGCAGCCATCAGGGAAACTGCAGAGTTCATCCCGAACTTTCAACATGTGGATGATGACACAATTAAACGGGCAAAACAAATGCAGGGCAAGAAGCAAGTACATCAAGAGCCTGCAATCAGTGTCGTCAGTAGCGAGGAGGAGCTTGCGAAAAGTAACGAAGACCCTGTGGAGGATTGCAAACAAGAACTTGCCACTAAAAAGGGGAAACGGCAGAAAAATAGAAATCGCTTTAATAAATCGAAAGAAGAATTTTTGGTGTGTAAAGCAACCAAAATCAGGGAAGCAATTCAGATGAAAAAGGCTGCAACAAACAAGGTCGCTGCTACAAGCAATAAATGTTTTAGTAATGAAAGTGTAGTTCAAACTACTGAAAACGGTTCACCTGCTCCTGATCCTCAACTGGTAGTACCTGGACCAAGCTGCCGAAATACACCTGTATCTGTAATGCCTGAAAAAAACCAAAATCCTAATAATTCGAGACCATTTTCTAAAATCAAGTCAAAGGCCCACTTAAAAAATACCGTTAGAACACACGGCGACAGGAAAGAAATGGTACTTACTCTTTATTTAGTTTCCTATATTAAATTATTAAAGTTTCATAGAAAATTATCGAATTTAAATAATGACTAAATCATTTCCAATTTAAGGTTTTGAATACTCTTATGAAAGCAGCACAATCCCGGGGTATATACATGACTTTCCTTCCAAAGAACTTTGAGAAGCACTGGGAAAATACTTCGTTTTTCTTTGGGAAAGATAACTGTATATATTGGAAATTAAAACTGTCGTTTATTAATGCAAATATGTTTACACTAACCATTGATGAGTAAGTTTTGACCAAGACTAAACTTCTGTTGTTCTGTTGTGCACGCATTAAACATTAAAGAGCATAAAAATAACTAAGTCTTATGATTTAACAAAATTACAGATGTGATGAAACAATTATCCTGGAAAAGCTAATCAGGAATTGCCTTAAACGCAGTCAACAATACAATCGTGAAAACCAAAGCGAAGATCCTTTAGTTGTATATCGGACGCTAGGTATCTCAGCAATCTCTGTACTGATGACAGCAGATAGACTTCCAACCTGTCATAAAAAGTAATTTGATTTGAATCTATATTTCCCAGTGCCTGTCTATTAATGAATGGGTTGTGAGGTTTCTGATCTAAAATTTTCTGTGGCACTTTTTCTCACAGGTTTTATATTCTTGATAAGCAAAAATCTTTGCGAGAAAACTTTATTGGAAAATGCATCGTGGAATTCCCACAGCTATGCATTGCACTGGAAGGCTGTCACACCGTTTGTAAAGTGAAAGATAAAGTTGAAACCCGATTCTTTGATTTTGATGACAAAGATGAGAAGGCTCGTACTAGTAACAGTGATGAAGAAAGATTTAAGAAGTTAGTAGAGGAACGCAGACAGAAAAAGGAAATCAAGAAAGAGAAAAGGCCAAAAACCTCTACTAATAATGATACGGAATCTGGTCGAGAAAGTGGAGAACTGACAGAATCAAGCAGTGACGGCTTTAGCAGTGACGACGGTTGTAGTGATACCGAGAAAGAGGCAGAATTGTATGATGATAGTGAATTTCGTTCAATGTACAAGGACTTGTTGAACACATTTGATGTTGATGTGAAACAAGTAAAAAAGTGATGAGAGTCTGTGCAATGATATCGCCTAATTTAACTGCACTGTGCATTTATAATTATAACTGTAGTGGATTTATATTTTTATAATAAAATAAGAATGTCGGAATAACATACGACACGTTTGAATATTTTTGGAATATAATTTTCATCAATTAAAATAGATGTTTTATTTTTTTCTTTCTTTCTCCATGTTAAGAAAATATTTTTGCTAGTTCTTTCTTATTCACTTTACCTAAATGATTTTTAGGAAGCTCAGGTAGTGATTTCAAGACAGTAGGACAGGCATAAGCTGGTAGCCGTGTTTTTGCAAGGTCCCTCAATTCATTGGCTGTTAACTCTTTTCCACGCCAAGCTACGACAGCTGCAACCTTTTGTCCCCACGTGGGATCAGGAATGCCTAAAACAGCAACTTCTTTCACTTCTGGAAGAGATAAAAGTTGAGTTTCTATTTCAAGAGCGGACAATTTGTATCCTCCACTTTTGATTATGTCCACGGATTTTCTTCCCAGAATTTTGAAACTTCCATCTAGATACTCAACCGTGTCACCTAACAATGATTAGCAAATATGTGGTGTTAATATAATTGGTTTAAAAGCTGGCAACGACAATTTTGACATACAGTATACGCTTCATTTTCACCTGTTATGAACCATCCATCGTCAGTAAATTCTTTCTTGGTGGCATCTGGATTTCCCCAGTATTCTTTGAAAACAGAAGGCCCTTTCACCATAAGATCCCCAATAACTTTTTCACCCTTGCTTACTTTCACATCCATTCTTTTAGCATCACCCACAGCTATAACTGTGTAGTCCGAACGTGTCTTCATATCTGCTACCATCAATTTAACAGTCTCAAAGGGTCCTCCAACAAAACCAGGCTTCCTTTCGCCGTGCAAAGGGTTCGTAAGTGCCATTCCAATTTCAGTCATGCCATAACGTTCCAGAAGAGTATGCCCGCTTATGACTTTAAACTTTTCAATTACTGGAACTGGAAGCGCAGCTGAGCCACTCAGAATAAGCCTAAAACATAGGTCGAAGCTCAATAGTTTAATCATGAAAAATGTATCATCAAACCAAATAAATGCTTTTGAATGAATAATAACCTCATCTTTTCCTTCAATGTTTCTCTAACAAAAGACACTTGCGGGGAACTCTTGGCAAAAGAATTTTCGTACTCTTCTATCAGTTTAACGTATACTGTAGGCACTGCCATTAAGACATTTGGCCTCATTTCCTTAGACGACAACAATTCTTGCCATGCCTTTCCTGCATCAAACTTTTCTAACATGTGACACCTATAATAAAAAACAAACAATAATTTCTATCATTATGGTTCATAAAATAAGTAAGAAAATACTTTCAGTTCATTATTAAACTACATAGAAATTATTACCGTGCACCAACTGCGACTGGACTTATCAGAGCATGAATTAAACCGTGTGTATGATGAAGTGGTAATACATGGAGCATTGAATCACGTTGTGATATTTCCCATGCATCACAAATGTTCTCAACCTAAGACAATAATACCATTAACGTAATTAACATAAATGCATGAAGTTTTGGAATATTTGGAAGTAATTTTTTTGGCTTTCAAAATCTAACCTGGGCTAAAAGATTGGAATGTGTTAAAAGTACGCCTTTGGGCATCCCTGTAGTACCACTCGTAAATAATATCAGGGCATCTTTGCCCTCATAGTTCTTTGAATCCAGTAAGGATGGAGATGGGCTGTCTTCAGATTTCAGCGTTTCAAAGTCTACGACGAGTATTTCAGCACCTGTTGCTTTTGCAACTTTGTTTAATCGATCAGCATACTTTTTATTTGTGACAATCAGCTTTGATGACGTGCTTTTTATGAAATATTCCAGCATATTTTCCGGGTGAGTTGATGACAATGGAATAGCTGTAATTGGAAGACAAATAAAGGGACAGTCAATTAAAATGCATAGAAACATCCCACAAACAGTTGAACATTCATTTAATATTCTCACCAACATGCTGCGCCCACCATGTCGCCCCCAACGTCGTTGGGAAGCTAAAGTCTCTATCACAAAGAAAAGCAATCCTTTCCTCCTGTCCAGGTACAAGGGACTTTAGTTCTTTCGCCAAGTATGCAGACTTTTTCCCAAACTCCTCATATGTAAAATTTTGCCCTTTGTAATCAGTGAATGCAATCCTATTCGCAGATTCAGGTTCTAATGCCCTGGCAAATAGGGGTAATTTAAGTTCATCGATAGTACGCCTACTTGCATATCTCACGAAAAGAGAGTTTGGAAGTCTAGTTGCTCTCCCAAACATTTTGATTGCTAAATATTTCCCCACCATTATTATTCCGAAATTAAATTTTTAATTATTAAATAGTTCATGCAGAAGGTCATACGTCTTCTGGAATCAGAAGCGAGGACGAAGTGAACCTTTTAATTGCTAATCCGGTCGGAAAGACGAAAACACTTGACAAAATCACATCAAAGTATACCACAGACAGATGTGCTTTTACATATAAGCACCACGGACCACTCATCACATGCACATCTTTAATTATCACTTCACAATATCAATATGCAATATGACAGCCATTCATACTATCTATGTTGGATATGATTGCTTCATGAAAACAAGTCAGAAGAATAACTTTTAAGCATGACAGCTGCAACGACATTTATTCCCCCATCAATTTGTATATTTGTAAATACATGGTGTACTTAAATGAACTAAGAAATCATATCAACAATTCACAAATCAATCACATATACATCCCATGCAAAAAGGTCTCATAAAGATCACATGTGAAACATATGACAAATGTGTATACATAGCAGGCTACGTGTGTGGTAAAAATACATAATTTTATGGGTATTTGTCATATATATAAAATAGCTTGCAATCGAGTCCACTCCGGGGACCATGAGAGTCACCGGCAAGTTTCTGCATCTGAAGAAGTGCTTTTTGTGTTTGTGTTATGTAAACTTTTTTTTAGATAATATCCGAAATGGAAGATCATCATGCTTTTAGCTTTGCTTTTGGACAATCTGTTGTGTAAACAAATATTCGACTTAAAGCGTTTCATTTTCATTCATGATTAAAATTTATTAACTTTTATTGGTGCAACTGAACTGGATGAGCTTAATTTTCAAAAATTGGAACAAATTAGCACAAAACTGCGTGTGTGCCTGTGTGCGGCTACTGCTTCTCCAAACATCAAAATAATGGAATTGGCATAATATGTAATGAAATATACAAAATTCCTTATATTTGATGTTATGAAGTTTTTAATTTTGTAATGTAATGTTCTTTTGATGTGTCCACCGTTTAGATAAGAAGAGGATCTTCAAACTACGTGCAACGTAACCTTCTTTTGGGATCTTCCACATCGCTTGGCTTGCCCCCTATTACTTTGTGCATTTATCAGTGCAGGACGTTGGTTGGAGTTTGGGATGACGAGCTCATCTCCACCACCTCCACCTGCAGGAACTGTGTACAGAGTTGATGGGGAAAGTTTAAATACATTAATTGAAAAATATGAAAAGGTAAATTTTTAATCATTCATTATATTAGTTTGTTACATGGCTATAGTTATGTCAAATGTGTAAGGAAACGTCTTTGCATTTATTTTCCAGAGCTTAGACACAAATTCTACGGAACAAGAGCGACTTGACAAGCTACGACAAGAATATGTGACTCTGAAATCAAAATTAACAACGCTTCCTGTAAAGGTAATTTGTGTTATGGTAAATTTTGGTGTGTGCCTACTAGGGTGGATTTTGGTTCATAGATCAAAGTTTGCAAATATTTTCTCCCTTTGATTAGCTGGAATACAATGCTTTAGTGCCGTTAGGAAGGAGGGCGTTATGTCCAGGGAAGATTATTCACACAAATGAAATCATGTGCCTTCTTGGAGACAATTGGTTTGTAGAATGTTCGACTACAAAGGCTATAGAAATTGTTAATCATCGTGTAGCAAGTAAGAAAGTGTTTTATTCAAATATTGTGAAATATTTAATGTTAAAAGTGTGACTGTAACTAAATAAGAGATTAATGTTTTTTATCACAGAATTGGATGAGCAACATGAAGGCCTTCGAAAAGAAAGAGAGCTAATTAATAACTGGAAACAAGAAGCAGAACGTCAATTAGTTGAAACGATAGGTGAAGGTACAGTCGAAATTAGAGAAGACTATGATGAGCAACATGACAGGCACTGGCGAGAGCAGCACCGCGAAAGTGTTCGACGCTATCATCAGCAGCTAGCGAAACAAAGGTTGGAAGCAAGACAGGAAAAAAGACAAGCTGAAGATGAATTGTGGTCAAGATTAGACGAGCTGGAGCTTCAGGAAGATTTGGAACACTATCTTGAAGAAGAGATTTCTGAAAAGGCAGTCACTGCAGTTAACCATATTCTGAATGATCCCAACATTGCGCCTACTCGTACTTCCAGGAAAGATATTGAAGACAAACATAGTACTCCTCCTCCTCCTCTTACTAGTTTTTCTACAACACAAACTGAAACAAAGATTGAAACTCCGACTACAGAAGTGAAAGTTAAACCCCCGCCAACCAAAGGTAAACGAGTAAAATTTAGTGCTGACAATATAATTCATGACATATCGGATGACCAAAATTATGAGAACCAAGAAAGTTACAATCAAGAAAGATCCAGTGTTGCATTAAATTTTACGGATGATGGCACAGTATCAAGCTACCCATGTTTCGATCCCATTTTCATTCGCTTTCATCATAGTGCTCTCACATACACTGATGGAGATGAAAATGATGCTTCAGGTACGGAGGAGGAGGATCAAAAATCTCAAATAGTTTCTAGTCCAGGGGATATTGTAAAGGTGTTTGGACCCACGTCCATATCTGCAATCAGCAATAAACCATTGCCAAAATCAATATTAAAACCTTACGCACCACCACTTGTTATTGACAAACGATCAAAGAAAACTACTCAGGGAAAAGATGTGAAGAAAGCTTCACCCTTGCTTGAAGAGGATGACATTGATATAGACTCTATCACTGTTAGTGACTCAGCAATGTCTAAAGTAGTCACTGAACGAGTCCCCATTTTCACAAATTTGCAGCTCAATACTGCTACGGCATTAAATAGCGATTCAGAGGCAAGTGTCAATAAGCCTGTTAGTCTATTCAAGATGCGCCGTCAGCAACCTGCTGAAGTGACAGTAACAAGTCCCGATTAACGCGATTTACTGTTTTATCTATTCTGTATTTTTATAGAAAAAAAATCAATCCCTCTTCCTTAAAGACCTTTAGACTCTCAAACGTATGTATTGTGTAGATGCTCTAAATTATAATTAGACAAGTACCTCAGTACCTCCTAAAGTAATAAGCGTAATGATAACCAATTTCTGATATACCTTAAACCTTATCTTCACTTTGTTAGTGATTATAATATGAACTTTTACCGGAGATATTAAAGGAACTGAAAAAGTTGAACAATATTGAAAATATCATGTACTTCAATGTATGATATATATATGGAAATGCATGGAGAAAGAAATAAATATTTTTTACAGTAATAATAATACCACCAATAATTAACATCCATATATGAGGTTTATTCTCGATACAATGATACACCAACTTTCATTTAGGCGTTTTAAAATGGTAATTTTCCCCGTAACGTATTATGCATTGTTACAACACAAACTTTACATAACATTAAACTTCTTCTCTTTTGCAAGTACATAGTTTTCATTTCAAATTAGTTAGTACTTAACGTGGAGCTCTGAAGTGTGTGCAGATTCGTGTTGTGTACTTGTAGAAATTAAAGTACGATTGCACATAACGCAAAGTTACAAAGGTATTCTTGTTGATACATATATAAAACTCTGTTAATGGACGAAATGGTGATGCATTACGCAGTAGAACAAAGTACGTATAATAATAATAATAATTATACTAAAAAACTAGAAAATGCAACAATTTCTCGGTAATAATACCAAATATAACAAAGTATAATAATAATATCAAGAATTTCACTAAAAAAATTAACTTATGGAAATACTCTATTTTCAGGGTTGCAAACAACGTAAATTAAAACTTTAATTTAAGCATTTATTTTCTGTGTCAAATTTCACCTTTGATAACTACTGAAAACGTGTTTTTATGATAACGTGCTATTTCATGTATTACAAATTTTTTAAATGAAATTGTAAGCTCCAGTTCTGACTTCTATATACTACCAAACTTGTGGTTGTGAGTGAACAAACGTGAGTTTAAGTAAGGTATAATAGATATAGTACTTTGAAAACGGTAATTTAACTCTTCTTGGTGTCGTGTGTGACTAACAACTATATACTGCTTTGAACTTATCTCGTATGGTGATGTTGGTGAATGACATTATTACAGATTTGGTTAAGTTGTTGTTCTCTAGAGGTATTATTGGAGATTCAGGAACGCGAACAATGTTAATTTCATTTTGTTGGTAAATGGTAAATGCTTATACTCAAACTTATATATCTGTAAGGTAATCTACACTTGACAATGACTAGTAGTATTACTGCGGTCCTCTATTATGATAGTGAACTCAACTGACTAAAAGTACATGACGACTTGACTCATATAGACTTGTACGACTGAACGTTAACGGTACATAGTATAATGATTATTAACACATATTACAGCATAAATTGTAACCTATTATTATTACCAAATATAACACATCGTATAGAAATTGTATACTGTTGGAAACTAAGTCTCCTTGAAATGACATGAGGTGGCCACTGGGTTTCTCTGGAATTATTATAAACGATTGAACTATAGGAATCGGAGACGAAGTTAGGTAGGTAATTAATAACTTTTAAGTTCTGTCAATTAATGGGAAACGGACACGAGAACATAATATATATTTTTGATTTCACGAAACTTTATTAAGAGTATGATTTTTCATAAGTATTGTGAGAGGTCTTCTTTGCAGCTTTATTTAGTATTATTCATTCCGGATTCCTTTGCATGGAGAAATTGTTTTATCAGTTCAGCGTCTAAGATTCTTACGTCTCTGGTATGACTTTTCAGCAGTTTATAATCTTTAATTATCATATAGATTTCATAAAGAGAGTTTCTGGGGTAGTTTGTTTACGTCTAAGCTTTAAAACGGAAGCGTTGAAGAGAACATTGCTTCTATTACTGGTGGAGCCGGAATGAGATCTTCTAGTTTCAGGTAAAATATTCTTTGCAGTCCTTGTACGCTCAAGCTTCTTAACTCAGGTAGCTTTGCAAGCACACGGGAAAAATAATGTGGCTTCTTCTGTGCTTCACAGTTGTACGTTACGTGGTCACGAAGAGAGCCGATAATTTTCATTTGGAGTTGCTCTACTTTCACTGGATCTTCCAGAGAGTGCCGATCTATATATTATGAAGAAAATAATGTAATTGGGTCACATTGCAAAAAATGTTGTTGCAAAACTTTTGTCTTTATAAGATCTGAATGAAAGTGAAAGATTATGTAAGTAATATTAATTACCTGTGACCAATGCTAGTGCTTCGAGACAAGCCATAGTTGACAAGTCCATTTGCATAGCTTGCAATGAATTGCTAAACTCAATTATGGCATCATACCAGTCTCCAAATACAGGTTTGCATTGTTCACGATGCAAAACGATACCATTGCAGAATGTAAGAGTGTTCTCAGTGTGTTGAATTCTGTTGAGAGAAATACCAAAAGTTGTTAGAATTACGAGTTGCATGTGTGTATACAAAAATATTGTTGTGGGGCAATAGTAAACAAACACTCATTTTACCTGTAAGCAAGTCTTAAAACAAAGAGTTCCAGGGATGCACTTTGCAGAAGCAGTTCTTGATCATGTCTAGTAAACTCATTAAAGCCAGGAATTTTCTCAGCCATACACTTGATTACTTCGAAACAGTTTGTAAGCAGTTTAAAAAAGAATTGTATGTGCTCAGGGTGGTTTATGATGGAATCTTTGTCTTGTGGCAAGTCAGGCTCTTGGTATGGAGGTTCTTGATACTGCACCAATGAAAACCAAAATGTCATTTGTAATTAACGCTGTAGGCTATAAAGTCGCAAGTAGTATATAGCTTGTTTTGGTAAACTATAAAAAGTCTCACCATAGAATAGTCTTTCGTCGGCGTATCAGGACTGCTGTCTAGATGGGCCCGGACTAACGCTGTAATTAGGGATACTGGGGGAGATGGTGGTCCAGGTGCAGCTTGTCTTCCAGCAGCTCCAGACTGATCTTTAGGTTTTGAAGGCAACCGCCCACGCCTGCCTTTCAAAGAGTCTGTTCGAACGACTTCTCGTACCATTCCCACCTTAATGTTTTCATAATAATGAAAATGTTAATTAAGCTGTAAAGGTTGCTTATCTGAAAATGCCACTTTTTGTAAAAAACAAAATTCGCTTACTGCAAGACATTTTTGAAATCTGCAAAACTGGCATCTGTTCCTCCTCCGTTTGTCTACGGGGCAGTTTCGGTTGGCCATGCAAACATATTTAGCACCTCTTTGAACAGTTCTCTTAAAGAAACCTTTGCATCCTTCACAAGTACGAACTCCGTAATGCTGGCAAGCTGCAGTGTCCCCACAAACAGCACAAAGTTTATCACTGGATGGAGATTTCACCATTCCAGAAATAGCTTGTTGCGTATCCATTGGTTCACCACCACCGAGATGTAATGAACTAGCTTGAGGTATCATTGGAGATGCGGGGGCTTTATCAACCATCCCAATGGCGTCAGTAGGAAGTTCGCCTGGATGACCAGCAGCACTCGCAGGTTGGCATTTGTTGATATTACTTGATGTGACAGTGGATGTTGGCTTCCTCACTTTGCTAAGCGTCATAGGTGGCTGACCCATGGTTTGAGATGGAGGTGAATGAAGCACCTCAAAAGTAGGGGACGAAGGAGAATAGAACACGTGGTGATGATATGCAACTGGAGTAAGCGGACTAGTTGTAGTAGATGAAGCGGGGCTTGGTGGTGGCTGATGGGAGCCACTTACAGCATGTTGGAATGCAGGCGTATGAGGTGTGCTCGATCCAGAGCTTCCTGGTGTCGGCTGTTGATGATATGGAGGTGATTCTGTGCAATCTTCAAAGCTAAAAACATCGCTTCTTCGGTACCTCGGACTGTACGTCTCTTGGAAACTGGGAAGTGGAGTACCAACTGGCTCTGGTTGTTCTAATGATACTGACCCACCAAGGGATGGAGATTCTAAGAGAAAGCAGGATGGGCTTTGCCCCATTCCTGATGAAAGGGGCTCTGATGTGCCATTGCTGCTACTATTGGAATTTTCATCCATCATGATATGTCTATGCAAATTAATATTGTTGCTCGCACTGCTACTATTGCCGGAACAGTAGGTCCCACTAGAAGAACCAAACTGAGGGGGTGAGTAAATTGAGGATGAGTTGTTGCAACTCGCACCACTTTGAATACTATCAAAGTGGTGGTTATGATGATGTTGGGAGAGAAAGTCGGGGGAGTCGTATAGACCAACAAAAGAGGAAGGTCCTCCGCTCGGAGGAGTTAAAAACTCTGACTCTGAGTCTGAGTTTACCAGCACTGATTCAGCATCTACTAAGGCATCTAAGAAGCCTGGCAATTCTGTGAAACCCGGCAAAGAAACCTGAATGGAAAAGTTAAAATAACATTGATAAGTTCATTAGTTCAATATATTGTTGACCTTTTTCAAATTCCCAAGTTTATGGGCGGAATATTGAATTCACATATATATAATAGGTCATGGGAATTTACTTGAGGCTGAAGAAGAAGCATGCTGGAATTTGCCGAGGTGGAATGTTGATGAGACGTTTTGAGGTGGGCAGTTTGACTCGCGTTTGTAGAATATTGCCTCAAATGACTCGGTGTGACAGGGTCCCCAGTTGAGATTGGTTCGATAATCAATCCCCGGTCCCCCAAATCCTCACGCTGTCGCACTGAAATATATAAAAGAACACAATTCATGAAATCTTCAAATGTCTGTTTTTGAATTGAACATAATTATTATGTGTTTCTATAAGTATAAAAACCGTACAAATGTGATAGGCACTAAGAACTCCGGACATTTTTTGTCCCTTTTAATGCTTTCTGAGATTGCTGTAATAGATAATCTTTTTGAAACTTATAACCATGAACCAGATTACTAGCACTACTCAAAGTTGATGAAATTGTCTGAAATTAGACGACTATTATCATGCATTCAAGAACATTACACAACAGGAGAAAACTGTCCAATGAAGAATTGTTATAAAGTTGGAAAGACTAGTACTAGACTTGTTTCAAGTTCCCTTCCTGGCGGAGAAATGAGATAAAATGCGAAATTGATTCTTTATTTATATCATCTCATAAACAATCATCTTTCTTCCTGGAGAAAAAAAATGATCACTTCATATCATATCATATAATGATGAGCAGAGAATGGTTTCCTCTCAAGTCTTGATTAGCCCGTGCGGTGTTGTGGAACTAGTAACAGAATATTATGAAGAGCTGGTGGCCCTCAGAGACTATGATTACACTGCAGAGAAAGCATAATATCTGGCGAGAGATGATTGTCAAAGTAGTCAAGGGTCATTTACTTAATAGCCATATTATATTCGAAACCGTTAGAGCAAATCTCAAAGTGAGGAGGAGGCATATATGTATTTATGTATATAATTCGCTACTCTTTTTCTTCTGATAGATTCCTCATTGGAACATTGTAACAACTTCTTCTTAACTGCCTAGCAGCTCTATATGCTCATCCCCATTGTTAAAACATGTTCTCTATGCTGTTGTTGATTGTGCCAGTAGTCATTCTGTATTATTATTAGTCTCTTATGTAAGTTTTGTGCTACCTCGCCTCAACTCTAAATGAAATACGAACATTATTCAGCCCATGAATGGACTCTTACTCAATATAACAAGTAATTTACAATGGATGATGGTGCTGGTGTGGAGTTGTTGTATCATCTCATCACATCGTCAACTCCGTAATAATATTATGGTTACCAGCACCAGCTCTATTGTTACTGCCAAGCTTTTTGGACCTGTTCTCTCACGGGACTCATCAGGAGTTGTTGGCATTTCCAAAATCTTGACACGGTCCGTGACCACCCATTCATATTGCTCCCCCGTCTCAATTCAATTTTACTCCTTTCGGTAACGCTCCATAAATTACCAAATCGCTTATTATTTCTCCACTCTCTGTGCATAAAACTTTGGATGAAGGATGGAGGAGAGGACTTGGAGTCATAATACATACAAAACTGAGGGACTTGTCTCTCGTGAATCATAATATACATAATATGCACCATATTGTGAATGAATAAGAGAGAAAGAGGGGGAGAGAAAGCAAGAGTTTATTATCATCATGTCAATAACAATGGACAGTGGTGGTGGGCTATAGTATATGGTAGTAAAATAAAATATTTCATCGTCTCGTCACACTTTGTCAACATTCTTCTCAGAATGAATATGATAATGATGAAGACCAGCGGGTTCATGGAAAATTATCGTAATTCATTGTGAAAATTGCTTGTTCTTGGTCATTACACGGTGATGTGATGTTCTACCTACACAAACCATTGTTATTCATCATATGGAATCGGGATTTAGTCATGTAATTATAGAGTTTTTAATGGATGTGTTTTGGGATGGAAAAGAGACACATATTTGTAGGACATAGGAAAAAATAATCACGGGTAATGTTAGATAATATTGTTATCCTTCAGTCTCCGGAGAAATGGACATATATATATATTCTTGGTCGTTTCCTGCATAAACATCGTTTAGTTATATCTCGGAGGACCATAGGATTAAAAAATGATGATGATGAAAGTAGCCACTTGGAAAATGTGGAACATTGTGTGGGCTACTAAATGCGCACCTTCTTTCCTAGGAAGGATACTTTGTCCTTGTCTTTTTTTCAAATGTCATTTAAAAGGAATATTATGAGTTCTTGCAGGACCACGTAGATTCTCCGAATATCTGCTTTGTCCTCTTTGCTGACTTCTTATATAATTTTTTTTGTTACAAGAAAATGCAGCAAAAATGTGTCCTATTTATGAAACTTGAAACGGTTCAAAAAAATAATGAGTGTGTTTGGCAAACAAGAGAATGCAGTCATTGTAAAAATATAAATCGGTGAAATTTGACACTTTTCAGCGGATGCGTCAGGAACGGCTCCCCGGTCCGTTTCTTTTGTCCATTTTCCTGTCCCCTTTCCCATAACCATAACATGGTAGTACATGCATTGGGGCTACTTGATAACTGGAAGTACAATAAATCTTCACTCGTTCAGACTCGCTACGACGATATACATACGGAACCCTTCTCCTTTCGAATCTGTGTATAACGGGTTTATGGCTTATGCATTTGTTTTATTTCGGTGTATTCTATAATAATTTTCGTACAGTCGTTATATAATTAATGTGCATTATCTTATCTTCCTACGCACGTAAAAATGTAACAAGGAGGATTTCATATAATGAAATGTGCTGGCATTGACTGTTGAAAGTGAAGTACATTCTTTGTATTGAAAGATTGAAGTCTTAACAAGGTTAAGAAAAAAATTTCCAGGATTCTTTTCTAAGGTATCAGTATCTACAAGGGTTCTACATTTTTTTATATTATAGAGCAATATATGGTTACACTCTTCTTGAAGTGAAATTAGATTGCTAATGAAGAAAAGGTGCCAATACATCCTGGCATTACCTATAAGCTATGAAAGGATGGGGTCTTGAGACTTTTTGGGAATTCATTTAACCGCAAATTCTATTGAAATGCCTATTTAATCATTTCATTACTATTGGAATCCACAAGGGCACACGGATGTACAGGTAACATAATTATTCTGCTATAAATATAAAATTCTTCCTAATCAACTTGAATGGACAGGAAACTGGATCAGAAATTGCAATTGTACTTAAGCCCAAAAATTCTACTGACGATGAGTTCTCGAAGACAATATTATTAGTTCATATTGTGGGATTGTAAATACGCACGTGAGAAACTGAAAACGTTACGATGATACGAGCAACTCACGTCAACAGAATTGGATCGTGAATTTGATTTTGACATAAGATTATTACATTTGAAATGATTTTCTCACTTGAGAAGCCTCAGCAGAAAATAGCACTCTATAAAGAGTGCGGGCGCACGTCATCGAATTTGTAGTTTTTTACATGAAGTACTACTACTACTACTACTACTGCTTGTATTTTACTCAAGTTTCCTTGTCTTGATATAGCACGATATAGCACCCAAGAGCAATAAATACATTCATATATGTAGCTAGTTAGTGTGAGATTTCAGGGACTTTTCTTTTCTACTATAAACTTGAAATGTCCATCTCTTGTACTACCACCTATAGAGAGAGAACCCATGTGCCTGGAAGAATGATATGGTTGCATAATCATCCTCAACATCATTTGTAGAAATCAGTCAGTGAGGCGTGGTACTACATAAGAAAAGGAACTAACGCATATTATACACCTATTTTAAGTTTGAATGTATGACCATTAGCGTCCAATAATAGTCTGCACTCCCTCTATAAATTCTATATTTAAGCGATCAGATTCAAAAAATAGCTCAAATCACATTGCACGCGAGAAGGAGCACTGGCTCTCTGGTGTTCCTCTTAATAAGGCACACGGAGAGCGAGTGAGCGTGAGAGATTGCTCCTGCAGAAGAAATACGAGCTGTATATGTACATATCATTGTCAATTCAGTTTTATATGCATAGCTCCAACGTAACAGCAGGAGCTATATAGAAGAATCACGAGAAAGAAATGGACAGGGGCGGATGAAACAAGATAGGATAGAAAACATAAGGTATTCTCACGTTCATTCTAGGCTGAGAGATATCCACGGGCATTTGAATTCAAAAAAGTATTTTCATCCCATTTACTCTGACATGATACAGACCACATAGGCATGTAAACACGTATTACCTATGCACATAAAATTCGCTATAACGCATTCCTCCACCAAAACCATAACCTGGGAATGGAGATGTGCTATACCACTGTGTGTTCTACCTCACTATTTAAAGTACATAACAAACTATGTATTGATTGCATATAGTAACAGTATGAATGTAGATCCGCAAAAAACTCCGTAGTATATATATATATATATATATTGCTTTCTCGGTTTCCGCTCTTCTTGTACGCATATACTAGGCAGCTAGCTATATGTACGTACAATGCATCATTGTGATAAGGCCCTGTTATCACATCACATCACATGAAATCGACTGTACCAGCTAGAGCCAGTAGAACCACTACTGAGCAATGCCGCACCATACTCTTAACATGGAAGTGTATATATAAGCCACAACAAAATATCTTTGCAGAGAGCAAAGCATTGTATTATTGTGTAAGCCGGAGCCAGGTTGAGAATATTGCGAAAAGTTTTTGCTTTTACATTACATAGCTCTCTCGCTACGAGTATATAGGCTTTCTTTCTAACGGGTTCTCCACCCTGTCCAGTTGGCGTCATTGGTCATGGTAATGACGTGGGTGATGTGCCTGCAAAACCCGGATTGACGTCATTACAGACGCTCGTACCAATCTACCCGCATCCCAAGTTGCTCATAACATAGCACACACACACACACAAAAACACCGAGAAAGAAAAGCAATATTACAACTTCTAGTTTCTCGCATTGCATACATGGAAAATATGCCTACTTGGAAAAACTGCTATGTAGCAATTTCGCTTTCCCGTTTTTCATGAGATTTCATAGGTTTGATAATCACTGTATATATGTGTCTTATCCCTTGTCCTAATGGAATATTATTACCTTGCTTATAAGTTCTCCACGGTGTTTCTATGCACCTTACCAATATTACCATTACTACTGCTCATTTCATTTCACGGACTAAATAAAAAAGTAGGATATGACGGCTGGTTAACAGCGAAACAAACGATATAACATGTGCGGCTGCAATATTAAATGAATTTCATATGAGAATTCGTCTCAACTTACTTATGGTGGTGCTTTTGTTATCTTATGTACGTACGTAGGTATAATTTTGCAGTTGTGGTGAAATGAAACTGTGTGTAATCTTGGGAAAAGTCATATGATTTGAAATGTCTCGCTTTACAAAGATACAGATGAAGTAATGAACGTCTTGTGAGAGACAAGTAGTGGGGTTAGCTGCTCCTATCATGTGAGTTTTTTCACATGCTCATGTTGTCATGTCATGCGGCTTTATGATCCTATGCCAAAGTTTTTTTACAAACACACACATGCAGAAAAAGTAAGAGGAGAAAAGAGATGCAGCTAGTGTGGTTGTGTGCATTTTGTATGCAACTTTGTTCATGTGATTTCATGTGCATTCTCCTCTCCTGAAGATATTATGTGGATTGGGGATGACAGGGTCAGGAATATGACAGCAGGTTGATAAGTGATGTAAAATAATGTAATATATAGTATGTCAGAGTGTCAATACAGATGCCCTATAGTTGACAGATGGAATATATTTCTCAGGTGTATCATTTATAGGGTGGGGAAAGTATTTCGATAAACTTACCGGGCAGCTTGAATGATGTTTTTGGAATCCTTTAGAAAGAGTTGTATGAGGATGTGCGTTTTGTAGGTGACTAGTCAAGTTCCTTGCATTCGTATTGCTATTTAGACCATTGGCCACATAATTATAACAATAGCTGTATCACTTTCCACAAGCACGGTATCCTTACAACAAGTGTTTGAAAATTATTATTTCTTTTCAATTCGAACTTTATACAATATAATCACCAGCAGTTGCTTTCAATCCCGTTACTTTCACAATACCAAATTAATACTTTTCTTGAATATGAATAATTCAGGTATCGTATTATGTGACAGTTTCCACATATCAGGTATATATATATTGACAGGTACACATTAGCTGTATATAATTTCTAGCGTCAAACTATTTTTATTTGTTGAATCACAACAATAGCAAGTATTTGGGAAATACTTGTTACTCTTTCCGAACAATACTACTATAATTGCCTGTTAAACGTGACAACTTGGTAGGAAGCTTGTCAATAATTCTTCTGCACTTTTGTTTAGCACAACAGTAATGATATTGACAATTTCTTTTCTGCATTTCTTGTTGTATATATATGAAAACCCAATGTTGGCTCCGCTTTGAAAGGCAAGCTCTTTCAGTGTGTCTGTTCAGCTCAAGCACGTGTAATGTTTTGAGGAGCAAATCCAGGAGCTTAGCTTGGTTTTATGCTCAACTCCCCGGTTTCGGACTTGTACTTGCTAACTTGGAATATGCAATCACTTTTGCACACACACATAAAATACATAGTGGAGCTAGAGAATGGGAAGCTTCTTCGCGAATAATGATGACGCCATCACTTTCATGCCGTCATAATTTGCGTCATACTCACTCCCCTGCACAACACCACTTTCCCTTCATTCTCTTCTGTGTGTTGGTGAGAATGCAAAATCAACGGAAGAGAAGAGCACCCACTGTGGGGGAGTGCAAAACATTTGCAAATCCCATCCACTTTGAGATGAGAAAGGAAATGGGGGGCAGCAAAGATCCGGAGAAAGTAATGCGCTTAGAGCATTGCCATTTCATTTCACTCTTTCCCAGTTCACATGCATATTGAATTGGTTGTTTGTATAACATTTTCTGTTCCAGGTAAAAGTAAGTTGAGTTTCTACTCTCTATAGCCTTGGATGATAATTTAATGACATCATGATGTATGTACATGCAAGGGAATATAAACCTGCTCAAACTAAACCTTCTCTTACCTCATCAAATCGACGAGCTCATGAATTGAATGTGTGTCTTTGGCTTTCACTCACTACGGCATAATTTACCTGAGCTCACCAAATTATATGAGTGATGGCTCCAATATGCTGCCCTTACTTTCTCATGGTAAATTTTTGGGATTATTTTCCACTGGTTTGGTGGATTGTGGATTGGAAATCCGAATCCCCACCCACTGTCTCCCATTACGGAACTTTCCCCTGGACAATTTTGAGCTGGAGTTTCTCACTTTGGTTTGGTTGGACAATATGTGGTAAATATCTACGTAGAAATAGCCTTGTGTGGAAATAACGTAGTGGTTTACCTTCAAGTTATATTGCTGTTGCTTTCTCCGAAGGTTACATCGCAAGTTAAGTCCTGGATGAAGGATATGAGGAAGCAGGGAAAGGATTTAGTGGACCTACAAGCCAAAGCCAAGGTGTGTAGCAAGGCTAGGCAATCCATGACGTCATGAAATTTAGCACGTCATTATTTTACTGTACATGTTGTGTATCTGTCCTTGTGCGAGAATGAGGGAGAGCAGCGAGAGTGAGAGTTTTAATGGAAAAAGAAAGGAGACCTTATATATACAAATACGGAAGAAATTGTGTGCCGTCTTGGACTTCCCTGAAAATTTATAAACGTCGTAGGTTAGGCACTAGCAATGTCTTGTGGTTTGAAGGACGAGTGTTCATTTTGCATGATTAGGTATCGAACAAACCCTACTAGCTGCTTATAAATACTCCATCGGACAAGTGAAAGTCATTTTGCGGCGAACATTTTTCTGATGCATTTGTGTACATAGTAAATAAACAATCTAGATGCAAAGTGCAAAATCACTATTTACGCAAAATACTCCATCGCTTTTTGCATTAGCTCTCACACTCAAATCACATGAATGCAATTAGTTTGCTATTTACAGATGAGTGGACACCATAAAAGCACGTGAAGAAATTGCAAGGATGTGATGATATATAGATGAAAGGAAAGGTGTTTGTTGACTCCGAGTGTAGATAGTTATGGGTATAGTACCGTTGTGAACTTTGTAGTTGATTTTTGGCATTACGTCTTCACCGGCTATAAAGAAAACATGAAACAACGACGTCATAAATTATCGTTACTTAACGCATGCCGTCAACCTATAAACCCTACGTGTTTCTAACTTTCTTCCTTTCTTTGGAAAAAATGTTTTTATAAAAATAATTGCCAGGTGTACTAGTTAAAATTAGTCAACAACTAATTGTGTTGACGTCACTTCCTGTAATCATTGAAAGATGATAGAATTAATATCGGTATAACATAATCTGGAATCGATGTCATCAGCTATCACAGTGTTTGAACTGGATGGGATCCACCTACACAGTTCCTACTTATGATTAGGTATATGTCGCTTGTACACTTTCATTGCTAAAAATGCTACTTTTTTTCTTGTGATGTGTGCAGTTCGTAACTCATAATCCGGCTTAGCCTAAGCTAGAACAAAGAAGTCTTTCAAAATTGATTTCAATGATGCAGCTATTACAGCTTAAAAGCTTTCAAATAAAAATAGAATACTTCGTAATAAGCGTGGGCGTGGGAATAGGGTAAGTGAGGTAAGAACACTAAAACAAAGATTTTTTTTTGCGGAACTGCGTTTACTGAACTCCGATAATCAGAGATAATAATATCAAAATAAATCGTTTGAGGATGATAATGCTTTTTCGCTTTTTGAAGAATGAAAATTTCGGAGAAAGAAATGTATTTGTTAGAAGAGATAACACATTTGAAATACATACATACATACACATGTACGTCTAGTCTTTATTTCTTGCTTTGCTATTTCACTATGATAGCCACATTTAAAACAAACATGACAATTTTCTTTTCCTATTGTGTAATATTGCTTTTTATAACATTAAAAGTTACTCTTTCCATTGTAAAAAATATCTTGGTCATTATACAATATAAAAAAATCATTTATGAGAATAAAAGTGTATCCCTTTTAGTCATACATAAAAAGTTGACGCGATAAAAGTTTTCTTAATTATTATATACCCATTATTCAAACGTTTATGCTTATATTTACTATTTTTATGTGGGTCAAAAATCTATTTAGTTACGGTACGGACGCAAATAAGAATAATAATATCAAGATGAATCAAATATATAGGCTTAATTATTTGTTATTTAAGGCACATATTGATTTTCATATATAAAAAAATTGTGAAAAGAGTTTGACGACAGGATTTGTTTATTTAAAGCAACTAGGGTCGTATCAAAAAAGAGATTCATCAAGTAGCATTTGATTTGAATACAAACTATTTACAATGAGTAATATTGATTCTCATTCCATTTGAAATGGGAGAAGAGACGCAGTTTACGTCTTGTCTTGAAACGATTGACTTAAAAAAGATAATGAATATATGTAATAGGTATATGATGAGCATTAAAAAGTTTCACTCACATCAGAACAAGCAAAATGAAAGATTCATAAAGGTATGTCTTATAATATTATATTGTATAGGGGTGACTTAAGAAAATAAATTATACGCTATGTATAAAGTCAAGATTGCAAAGTAAGAAAAAAACAACGAGCTAGTAATAATAATATTATCGTGGTATAGCGCAGCAGTTTACCAAAAAGTAACAATTATATGGGTGACATGAAAGTCATGGCAAAAGGTGAAGGTTTTACATTTGACTATTGTTTCTTCTAGGTAAATGATCGTAGATACCACGTGCATCAGGTACACCCATTTCTGGATCCCTCCAGTTCTGCGAGTTCCGTCTGCTTTGCTGCACACTGTATAACTGAATGTCCTCATCAGGCAGGTACGCCTAGAAATAATTAAGCATATACATTAATATCATTTCGAGGAAAATAATGCAGTCTAAAATTTAAATAAAAAAAATGTGTCAGTCATACCTGATTCATTGCAGCACCTGGTGGAACGCCATGGTGTCCATTATTAAAATCAATACTAGTCACTTTTGGCTTTGGAGCTTTGCCTCGGTTCCTTGATGCTCCGGACTGGGGATTAAGTGTGCCACCATTTGGTGTTCCATTGTTCAAGGGAACGATTGGACCTTTCAAGGTTTCCATGTTGGACTTTTTCCGCTCAGCTCCTGAACTTCTTCGTTCTAATACGTTTGTGCGTCTTTCCTTAAGAGCTTGGAATGTCACTTGGAAATCTTGTCCACCAAACAATCTTGCTTGCTTGTCAGGGGCTATATGAGAAATTGAATAAAAACATTTAAATATTATTTAACTAGATTATAGTCTAATCATTATTGATACAAGATAATTTATTATTGTACAACTTACAGTTGAGAATTTCCTTGAATTTCTTTTCAAAGGCAACATCAAGAGTTCCAACTTGACGCTTGTGATTCTTCTGTCGCTCAAGATTATGGATGGTCTTTCTTCTAGCAACATCACCAGGCAAAACACCACCGCGCATGCCACCATTGTCGCTGTCTCCTATAAACATATATTGGAATCACAGTTAGTACAAATTTTAATTCATTCAATAAAAAATAAATGTACATTTACAAGAAAACTAAACGAACCATCCAAATTCTTGAGCTTCTGAAACTTTCGTATCAACCGCACCCCTTCCCTTTGTACTGCTAGATCCTTGCCACCTCCAACTGTATCAACCTCCTTCGCACAGCCAGTAAGCTCAGTGGCTGCAAGAATATGGGACAAAGTTCCGAAACGATGGAACAACATAGCACTGAACTGAATTATGATAATCAGGCCGAAGAAAGCGACGAAAACCAAACCAATAGGTTCCAACTGAAGGTATTCTTTCTGGACTGTGACCTGTTGCAAAAAAGGTTAATTTTTAAAAATCCGCTAATTCATTATAAATGATAACTTATGAAAACTTCAAAATTGTATATTATTACGTGTCCAGTAAGTTCTTCAAATGTAACATTTTCCTTAGTTCCCCAAGGCCACTTAAAATGCAGTGCATCCTTGTTAAGCTGCATAAGGAATACAATGAGTACGAAAATTGCGTTAATCATAAAGAAATAGAAGACGGATCTATCTCGGAGTTCAGCCAGTTGGGAAGCAATACGAGCCTATTGAATGAATTAAATTGAATCAACATTTTCATACATAAAACAATCACAACTATGCTGTTTTATAAAAAAAATGCTAAATATTCTGTACCTCTTTCTGCTTATCAGAATCAATAGGCTTGAGATATTTATCGATAAGATCTTTCCAGAAGCTAAGTTCATGTCCAGAGAGATAATCAACTTCTCCTCTTTTCAAATCTCTGTCCTCGATCCAGTATGGATTGATTAAGTCGTCGCGTTTCTCTCTTGTTTCTTTAAATTAAACCCACTTTTTGATTAGTACAAAGCTTATGCTATTTAGCTGTAACCCATAATCCTTAAAATACATACCACCTGTTGATGAAGTGTCGTCATCATCATCGTCTTTCATTCCATCTCCACCATCTTCATGTTTTTCATCAACTGAATCCATATTCTCTCTGCTTCTCGGACTCATGGCAGAAGCCCCAACAGCAGTTGATACACGTCTGCCTCCATGTGGCAAGTCCATTGCCCTGTAGATTCAATTATATTAAAAGGTAAAATCTATTCATTGTGAAAAAGGTTTCAGTCCTCAGTAAACAGCAATGTCAAAAAAAACTCATACCGTTCAATTGAATCCAAACGTTTGGTGACCTTATCCAAAGAGTCTGCAATTCTAAGAAGTTGTTCTCCTTGATTAACTGATTTAGGATGAGTGCAACACATGAGTTTGAAGAGTCCAGCAAATGACAACTCTAAAGAGCCTTCAGTATCATCAGCATCCTTTCCAGGAATTAAACCGAGGAATCCAGCCTTCTTTGCTTTCTTTTTAGCTTCCTCTGCGTCCTTCTTTTCCTGTTCAAGCTCCTGCTTAGATTTCTTACCAACAACTTCTCGAGTACCCCAAGATACAACGTTAAGGTTGACCAGGGAGTAGATAATCAAGAGCAAGTACATAGATGGAATCGACAAGAAATATAAGGGGAGCGGTATTATACACGAAAACTCCTGCGGATGTAGTAGCGCCGCTATCATAAACGAACTCGACAGGGATATCAAAAATATAGAAGATGGAGACTGGATACCGTCCTCGCCAAGTTGGAGTGCCGTACCAACAATTACAGCCATCATCACCATAACGTATACCGTTGATAGGATTTGGGCAAATATAAGCTGAAAAGGGTTTTTTTTTAAAAATACAGAACTTTAGTACAACTTGATGCTTGAGAATTCATTAGTATCATTAGCAATCATGCTCTAAAAAACACAATCCTACCTGTATATCAGATTTACACGTGAAGCAGACAAACATGAAGAAGGCAATGGGAATAATATTGTAGTAGAAACTGGTCCAGTTATCAATTCTAAAAGCAGCCACGAAAGCACCAACCAACATAAGGAAAATTGTTCCAGGTCCAAGAATGGTACCAAACATCAACATGAATTGGTAAACGATGTAAGGCATGGAAATATCCGGATTGACTTTAATTGTTCTTTTATAGTCCATGAGAAGATCACAAATGTTAGCCATAGTTGAGGGCACCCATCGACGACGCTGGTTGTAAAACTCATTAAATCCTTCAGGACAATGTGTTTTGGCATCACTGGCAGCAGAGTATTCGACACGGTAACCTCTCTGAAGTAGCAATGTACAAAGCCAACGATCCTCACCTATTAAAAAAATTGTAGAGTTTCCATTAAAAAGATACTGTTCGGAGTATGAAAATATTTGTGAAAATATAAAAAATTAAAATACTCACCCTGATCGTACTGTACGTAATGGCGTGGCTCGTCAGACCTGATGGTGTATTTAGCCATGACGTTATCATCCATAAGGGCTTTACCACGAAACAAAGAGAAACATCCGGGAGAACAAAGTACGCATCCGATCATGTGCTCAGTAGCCTTTTGGAGCCAATGCCCAATAGCGTACTCAAAGACTTGATACCAGACCATAGGTCCTGAACCAATGGGATGAATACGGCCGCATGCAGCACCCAGATTCCTGTTCTTTTTCATTAAATCGACCAGCAATTCTACGGCAGAGGGGTGAAAGTCAATATCTCCGTCCAGCGTGAGCAAATAAGTGTTTTCAGCAATAACTTCCTTTCTTGCAACAGGGATGCTAAGTTCCATAAGACGGTGTCCGAGAAGGTAGTACATGTACATGACCTGGCTCCAACGTTTCCTGTGTCGAATCTTGGCTTTATCCTTCAAGTGAGCAATCATTTTAGTTTTTCCAGGAAGTATCCACTCAAGACGACCTCCGTATGGAGCTGGCATTTTCTTAGGGGGTCGAATGCGAACCATGGTTTCGTGAACTTGACAAGCTGCTTCTTCTATACAAGTAATCAACAATTTCACGAAGGGATTGACAATCATTGGGGAGTACATGCTGCCTTCGTCTCTCAATTCAAAGGCGTCGTCAAAGAAAATGTGAGTTTCGAATTCGTAATAGCCTGGGTCAACCACTTCGAAATATTTCAAAGCCACACGACGAGCACATTGGTCTTCATCCATACGGAAGATACTCTTTAACATTTCCATCATCTCATCTTTGGTCTCGTGCCACATTGTAGCACAAGCATAGATGCGTGGGATAGTGTCAGCCTTGTATTTGATTTCCTTTTCCTTGTGAGAAGAGTCGATGGAGCGAATTTCCTCGTAGTCTGTTTCCGTTGGATCTTGCTCTACTTCATCTGCTCTGATATCAGTGTCATCCTCTCGTTTCCTGTTCAATGCTAGCGACTGGTCAATCAGCAAAGAGCTGTACATTGGTGTCACAAACAATCTTTCGGTACTGGCTAAACGTTCACACTTTGGAGTCCAAATATGGATGGCTATCCACGCTTGGGATACAAGCCATAATAGCCAAAGCCACGAGTGCTGCATAATTGTTATTAGGGTTAACAAAATTAGTAACAATGTTGTTTTTATATAAAGTTCATTTTATACGCGCGTATTAAACAAATTTTACCTCTTTCGTTAGGAATCCTTCAACAAAATCGTCCTTAGGGCAGCTCCAGAACAAATATTGGGGCATGTTGGCTTCCCAGAAACAAGCGTTTTCCGTGCGAAGACCACAAAGGGCAATAAGGATAGAAAGCGTTACTGGAACGGCTAAACTGACGGGAAATGCGTAGCTGAAACCTTGAATGCAAATCTTGCAAGCGAATTTCCCTAAAATAAATTGTATATAAAAAGAAGAAATGTCATGTTTTGTAAGCGTTTGGAATTTAATCATTAATTTTATATTAAAGTTACATACCAAAGATGTAGCAAATGTAAGCTGAAAAAATCTGGATAAACAAAGCATATTGCACGGCATACTGGTTCGACTTTTCTGGAATGATATCAAGCAAAAGTCCAGCTCCAGGAATGTCCGGCAATATTCCACTTTCCGCTGCTCTTATTTCAGTTACATTAATTCGATGGATTGCAAAAGCATCATTGGATTTTGTGAAGATGTTTGAAACATTTCCATGAACAAGCCAAACGGACACGCACATAAAGGTGAAAAACGTTATCATTTTCCAAATGGAAACGAAAATATACGTAAAGTAGCGCGTGATAACTAGATTCTTCCTCATCTTCCCAAGGGCTCGAATTGGACCAAATGGAGATGAACTATCGACAAAGTTTTCCCACCAACCGCAGGAAATCAATATTCCTGATAGAGGCAACAACCAAGGGCGTGGCATAGATGATAAAATTGGCCAAACTAGTAAACCACTGATCTGGAACGTGACTGCCAATAGGTCAATCGAGCACTTAATTATCCATGTTCCTTTACTTTCCCTGTCGGGGTAACGAGAGAGCATTCCTGTAGAAAACAAAGCAAAATAAAAAATAATTAAAGCCATTAAAAAATATACGTGAATAACTAACAATCAACATATTTCATAAATTATGCATTATTACCAAAGATGCCAGGAACAAGGCAAACACAATTCGTAAGCATCACAGCTTTTAAAACATTGACGGATGGCAATACGGCGAACACAAACAATGCAAGTCCAGCTGCATAGCATGTCTACATCATCATGATAAAAATGAAGAAATCGTATAAAAAATTTGCTGCAACATTTCATTTGGTCACGACGCGTGAGTAAAAAAATGAATCAATAATTATTAGCAAACGAAACTCACCTCGAAGAACAAAGGTACGACAAACTCGGCAGTAGAGGGTTTTCTCCATGCTTTAAATACGCAGATACGAAGGGATCGTATGAATGCTCCAATCTCCGGAATTAAAAAGGCAATTAGAATAGCCCAAGTCCATGAAATTCGTTCTACTTCCGAGATCGACGCTTCAAATTTCTTATCTCTCCCTAATTAAAAATATTATAATTTTAAGAATAATTGATAATAGTGAATGAAAATAACTTTCGCAGCGCAGATTCACTAAAAATGAATTACTCTATGTAGCTTCTAGCGGTAATTTACACATACCATATTTCTTATTACAATAGGGAACCGTTCGATCAGGTTCCAACTGTGATGTCATTAGAAGAAGACTACTTTTGGCTAATACGGCACCACCTAACACAGCAGTAAAGGTTACAAGGTATGCTACCACCTGAAAAGAAATTTCATTACCAATTCAATTAATTAATAACATGTCTTTAACAGCATGAGCAATTAAACAATTTTTAATTGAAGCACATTTTGTAACAATCTAATAAATTTATGCTCCTTTTTAGGCTAACATCACTGCTATTCAAGTTTCAACTTCAACGCAAGCCATTCATTCTTGTGCATGCTCATACAATGTATATTCTTTTAAAGTAGTTTTCAAAAGGTCACGATTTCCTTTCAACGACCTCCCACCAACATTAATTTCAATATGACAGGTCTATAAGTGGTAAAAAGCTTCTTTTCATCAAAATCTCATCTCATTCCTTCTTGATGTGAAGCTGCCAAACGCGTATATTGGTTTATTCGTCAAAAAGTGCATAATCATCATAATGTGTGTACATTACATATATTAAGCGATGCGATGATGCAGGAACAAATCACTTTTTTTCAAATGCGTGTCCCTTAAAGCTTTATCTAATATTTTGTATGGCGTTAGCTCAAGCAGTATGAATATGATAATATCATTCATTATAGAACTTACTTTGAGAAGTTTGATTACGAACAGGTAGCATGCTTGATCCTCAATGGATTCACTATCCGATTCCAGAGGAAGGTTTCGAAAGACATCCCAGTTTCTGGTGTCTACACTTTTATGGCTGAAAAAAATGAACCATCAAACAATTAGCCTTAATTTCAGCTGAGAGCCATATAAGATTCTATCATTCTTTCAATCTCCTTATACCGAAATGCTTTGTTACTTCCGCCACCTTCATTTTATTCTTTTGTTGATTGCATATATGTAGATGGTATGAGAATTGAGATGAAGAGATTTGAATCACTCATGCTAATCCATTTGATGACATGATAATAATATCCACTTACCTTCCGCTATAAATGTCATGATTAGTCAAAGGGGTTGATTCATCATCGTCAGTATACTCCGGCTCGGAGGTAGCGTCAAGTCTCATGGATGGCATTTTGATAGATTTATTTTTTGTGCTTGGAATGATGCACTTCAAAAAAATTCAATACGTTAAACGTATTATGCAATACGAAAGCGTATTTTTTAACAGAAGATCTTTCTGTCCTCCGGCAAGGAGGTTCAGAGAGATGGACAGGCGGATGAGGACGTTAACCTCACGTCTTCTCCTCGGTTTTACTCAATCAGTCTTATGAGGAAGTTTTCGTGGAACTGTAATGAAATATAGAAATGGAATTCATAATTAATTTATTTTATTTCCTTACTGATTACTGTATATTACATACATGACACGTAACAATAGTATACACTTAATTACGAACAAGACATTCATAAAGGAATTTGCTTCATAAAATGCCATGTTCTGTTCTGATCTCTGAGTTAGGCACATTCCTCTGAAGTATATTAGATGCTGTTCTTGAGTCTAAATTAGGAATTCATGCATTATACCCTCTAACGAGACAAATTTAGGGTGTGTGTCAAATTATTGCATATTATATCTTTCTTCTTAATGCTGTGTTATATGATATGATTATGATTACATCTGCGGACCCACAACTAAAGACCAGCCCTTTAATTACAATTATAAAGTGTGTAACCAATCTTGTAACGGCATTTTGTATCTCTCTCCCTCACATAAATCTTTTCCATGCCGCTTCCTTCTTAATTCAGCAAGTAATAACACTAATAACATAACCAAGCATTTCTTAAAATACAAGTGAAAAAATAAATATGTGAGGGAAACGCTCATATGTATGTGCTTAATATTTGAAGTTGGAAGTAGGTTTTCGAGATTTAATCAGTGCGTAAAATAGCAAAGAGTAACACACTGCAGTAAAGCACATATTTACAAATAAGAAAAAATATGTGTGTACTGTGTGTACCACATAGAAAAATTGAAAATATTTAGAGATTGCCTCAGACGCAAGTTATCATTTTGGGAGAAGAAACCAAAAAACCAATAATCTTCATCAATCATGAATCAAAATATACGACGTAAGATTAGCTACCATATACTTATGAATATACCTTATCTTTATCAACTTTAAGGGCATAGTGTATTGTAATTGTATAGCGTTTGTAACAATGTAGCCATCTACGTACAAAAATATTTTTAGACGATGCATGCATGCATGCCTCTTGTGCATGACACAATGGGCGTGTGCGGACACAGACATGAGACCGTACACTTGCTTGGTTGAAAAAAATCAAGCACAAAAAGCATCCATAAACGGATTATACTTTCAAACGATTTGATTATTCTCTCAGATTGCGACATTTATTCCAAAGACACTGTCTTGCTCTGCTATATTTATTTTCAGGGCACAAAAAATGCATTGATTTTATTTATCTACCAGGATATTATTTAAATATGTCGAAAACAATCCAATATTTTTTTCAAAACAAAATCTTTGCATATAAAACCATTTTCATGAACAAAAAATGCAAACACATGCATCTTAATGGCAGAATGTTGTCCCCAAACTTGACAGTTTTCCTGTAAATTTAAATGATACCAAAGTCAACAACTTAGCTTAGCTGCATGGGGCGAGTGGTCAGTGGTTTCGTAAAGAATATTATGTTGAATAGATGTCTAAAAATTCTGCATGTCCCTACGTATCTCTTAGCCTAAATCATAAAAACTCCTCATTTTACCCTACTTAACGGAATGTGCACAATGAAGATCATTTGCTCATATATTTATGTTCAAGATTAATATCACGTGCCTCTGCTCATTTAATGGAATTTTTATAGCAGTTTTTTAAAATCACTTTTTTTTAACATGCGAAATACATAACGGAAAAGCATACTCATCTTCTTTTTATATAAACTGTGAATGTAGGAAGTAAAACTGGTTAAATTTTTATGGCAATGTCATTGTTTTGAGTCTGGTGGCTACTTATGAATACGGGAGCTACTTGTTCACGTCAGCGAAAACGAAGCCTAACGATAATGATGGTCATACCCGTACATCTAGAGCAATCTACATAACGTAAATACATTTAACATTTATCATGATCACCTACTTTGTTTGTTTGATTACATTCATTTTTTGAAGGGAGAAAACAGCAAAAAAATAACAAAGTGCTACCACAAGCTACCCAAAACAATATTCAACTAAAAATTGAAGCTGAAATTATAGTGCAAGCAAAAGCTCAAACTTTAACTGACTACTTTATTTTATAGTTTATAGCAGTGCTGAAGTTCATACTGTATTTTATTTGCAACGCGGCTACATTTACCATTACTTTGCTGAACCATTCAAAAACAAAGTAAAAAACTATAATACTGAAAGTAAAGGTAGTCTTTGCTAGGGACTGTTATACTTAAAGGGTACGGATTTGGTATATACTTGTACATGCGAATAATAAGGTGAGGAACGTAAGTGATCGTGTATTGCGTACATGCAAACAAATGGCCTGTCATCTTTATGACGGCAAGGGATAGCAAAGGTAACATGTAACTCTTATATATTCCACTCTTGTGTTAAACTAAAGAGTGGTACACTTTTACATTATACATTGTTAAAATTGGTTTACAACACGTTGCGTTGTACTTGCATTTTTATACTTTGTACTGTGTCCATCCCTTGATGTTATGACTCGACATTTAAAATGACGGACATGTAAGATGAAAATGTAAAGTAAGTGGTGCTAATAAAGCCTGCTTCCCTTTCTATACTCTGAAATTTCATAGAATGAGAATTAATGCCATTTTGTGGTTCAGCCAAGCCAAAGAGATCCTCGTTCGTAGCGTAGTAGACCTACCGTCCTACCGTACGTACTTGTGTCTTGAAGGTTTTTCGCCTTCCCTTTTAAACCCAATACAGTTCTGATAAATAGAATAGCAAAAGGCAGAGTAATAACAACAGCATTTATTTTATGTGGTATAGATTATAGGGCAGAGAGTATAGGCATTCGCGCAGGTATATGAGCCTACATCCATTCCACACAATGTACTTAAAATTAAATAAGATGGCATATCTGATACCATTCCGATTCTATCATTACCAATAATACAATGATCATTACACACAGCAGAAAGCAAATTAAAGACCCTTCTTGCATATCTCTGTTGCAGCAGGTAAAATGCAAGTGGTCTGGTCTGTGGTATAGTTGATAGTGTGAAAAGGGAAAGAAAGGAATATTTTATTAAAATGTAAGTAATATAAAAAAAATGCTATTTTAAGCACAAGATGTGAGTATAAGACATAAATTGAGATGGTGCACTGGTACACACACTTATTAGAAGTGGGCCAAAACACGAAGGGTTCCACTTCTACGATTTCTTGTGGCCCAGTTTTCTCCCCAAAAAAACTACGTCTTTAAATACCATACAGTAATCATATTGGAAGATGTGGTGGCATAAACTGCATGAGGTGGGAAACCATATCCCTTTTTACTACCTACCTATAGATTCTATTCTCACCGTGTGTGAATGAAACAAACAGGAACGTTTGGGATTGTACATTCCCATCACATCCTACATGAAAAAAAATCCCTACGAGTTTTAACCACGCGTGTTATATTTTTATTTTGTCATAGTTCATACATTATCCCTGTGAGTTTTATAATGCCAAAAAAGTTATTTATTCTTGGTTGTTGTATTTGGGTGTTTTCGACCATGAAACTAATTCCTTGCAATTAATATGCTTAATTAAACGACTTTTTCAACACTCATTCAATCCCTGTCTTCCTTCAATAAGAAGGAATAATAACCTTGTTACCACCACTGCTGCTGTCAACTCATAATCATAGCGAATGTAAATTTTAAGGGCTGGTTGGTATGGTGTGTTGTTGGGACTTACCTGTTTTTCTTATGTAATTAGAAGAAAGGAAACAATACCGCTGCGACGACGCGGTCCCATCGTAAGTCCCATTTCAAAGGGACATGATCCGATTTGCGATGTCCTCCAAATGAATGGAATTAAGGTTCTGTTGAGCAATAAGAACAAAATCAAATTGAAAGTTAGGAACCTAATAATACACATATACATACATAATACAACTTATAACACTCTTACGTGTCGTAACAGACTAAAAATATGAGAAAGACTACTTCTTTTCTACTAATAGACTAATTATACGGATTCTTAAAAAGCTCATAATTTAACCTCTTACTGCATACTGCACTGTCGTTCAAATAACTGCATACCGCATTAATATAAATTCAGATGTGAATTACCATTACCCAATAAGCTCAAATGCAGCTCAGTTTCACTTGATTGATAAGTCTACCACGCTTCATAAAAACAATTGAGCTGTGCAATATTATTATTGCAAATTGTAGAACAATCAGACAAATATAGATGCATATTACGTATACTTAGCCATATTTTATCGGTAAATAAAACACAAATTGGTCGGTAGCATATTTTTAATAGTAGTGCATGCTAAAGTTATGATATGATATGACTACTACCTGTACCTGTCTTCTGAGCAAACATCAAGTTCTAGTGCAAGTGCAATGGAATATATATGTTGTGTATGTATACAATCTACTAATTTTGAAGAAAATGACTTGGTTTTTTGAAAGCGAAAATTGCACTCATTCACAATTGCGCACGATGGTAATTGAAGCCAAAAAATGGTTGAATTCAAGTCATGCCAAAAGTAATCGTAGGACAAACTACTTCACACTTTTGCCAATTATGCCGATTCAAATGATCATGAAAGGAATTTCAAGGTGCTCTGGTTCTGCCAAGCTGCACACCGCACCATACCACCACGTCTACCACCGCACACCACTATACCATACGCTTACAAATTACAAAAAGGATAAGATACGGTATCATGATCCGTTCTTGTGTGTGCGTAATATTTGACGAACTATTACAATCGTATTGTAATTGTAACAATACTCTTAACAATGCGGCACATTAAGGTAAAAAATACGTTGCAGTTTAATGAATGCAAACAAAATAGGATTCATTTTAAAATCGTATCTTATAAATACCGTCTGCCTGCCGTCAATTTGCAATCCAATTCACTTTCTATACTACTTCACGAGATGAACTAATACAGATTTTAGTCTCCTCTCTCAAGGTGAGATGAAAATTATTTTTTTAATGCAACTCAAAATTTAATCCTGATCTTGCGACCATCCTTACGGACGGAACAATATTAATGGGATCCTTATTGCGTTATCGTGTCAGATGTGCTAGTAAGATTCTTCGTGGCTAAAAATCATGCATTTAAAAAATCATCACTACATCGCAAATACCATTTTATTATCTTCAGACGGGACAATAGACATTCCCTGCAGGTAAGAAGTATTATTCATATCAATGCCTTCATTTATTATATAGAGAATAGCTAAATAGCAAACAGCACTTATATATTTTGTTAAGAGCTCGGGAGGGAGCAGTTGATAAGTGAAGTGAACGTGGAATGGAATGGAATGGAATGGAATGGAATGGAATGCTGCATAAGTATGGAGGGTCGGTGAGCACGACAAACTGACCACGCCTAAGCAAAGCGAATCACACAAAAAGGCTCTCGTTACATTCAGCACCTTAGACATGAAAATATATTTGGCAGGGAGGTATAATAAGTATAATGCATTATAAGATTTTAAGTAAAGTTGCTGATCTGATGTCTTGTATACGTACGTCTTATGTGGAAACAAAGACATTTGTACAGAAAACTGAAGACAATAGGAATACACATGACAGCATACGGCAGTTCCCAACCAATCATTCCATTTGACGACTGGAGTTCCGTCTCCTTTCAGATTTTTTCCCAAACTAATGAATGCATTTCTTGTAATGGAACTACGTTTTTTGGGTATAGAAAACTAGAGTACGCAAGTGATATATATACATATCATTAGCATGATATGATGACGGCTTATCCTTTTACAGTAAACTGATTGACGATTGGCCGTACGCACTTTGCATATGCATATACAAACTGGCTAATTTACTTAGGTACTTATTGCCATTTTATTCCTTGATGGTTTGTTAAATTAATGCTATTGTTACACAAAGTAGCCTTCAAAACCAGAACCCCACAAGCACTACTGCTCTTGTTCTGTACAAGCTTCGTTTGGCTATTTGTAAGGAATCGAAAGGGAGGAGTCGATGTTGGTGGAATGGTGGTGGTGCTAAAAATTCTTAGATGGATATCATATCATATTATTATATACTGATATATACGTTTGCTTGACAAATGAAATGGCCTTCAGCTTGATAAAAAAAATTAGAATATTCACAAGATAGTGGTGGTCCTGTTGGCTTATTTAGTTGATAATACATATATACTTGAAAGTATACGGAACAAGACAACCTTATCGTTAAAATGCAGAATAGCGATGCGATGGCACTTTTGGGCATTAACTTCTTCACAAAAATGCTCCACATTCTTTTTAGATTTTTTTCTATTAAAGGAACGATAATGCGGTCGAAACTTCTTTGTGATGATATTGAATTGAATGGTGACGCATGAACTAAAAAAATTACTTCAGAACAAAATGGCTCTCACAGTCAAAAGAAACTAGCAAGACCTTTACCTTCAGTGTTAAGCAAAAGAAAATCTGTATCCTTGCACTGTGCAAAAGGTGGGGTGTAGGTCTGAAAGCATTAATTTCCTCCTTATGGACGAAATGTATAATGAGCAATATTTAAGCTCTTGTAATCATTTCAGATCTACGTACAATCACTACTGGCTAGAAGACTGCTTAAACTTTATCAATATTTAATTCTACATACAATATATACATGATATGCTCGTATTTGTCTCTATCCACCCAACTCATTTCAATTATACAGGACAAAAGGTTTCATGAAGAGTTCCTTATATCCAATGTCCATAAAAAGTTGCCACTTTACCGTGTGAGATCATCAACACTTACTCTTTCCGTATTACGAATTTATACGAAGCAAGCCTACTACTGTCTATTCAGCTTTAGTTACTCTGTTAACCTATTTTTCCTACAACATCATTTACTTACAGGCAGACACCGATGCAAGTAGACTCGGGGGGTTCAATATTAATGAAAAAGGGAAAGGTGGTTTTTCCACTTGAGATGAGATAGATACGCAAGAACTGGCCAGGATTTAGCTTCAAATCCTTCAAATAGTATTCACATTCAATATGTAATGATGGTCTCCGTAAAAACTGAATTCGGCAAAATAAAATAAGTTTCGGTCCCAAATATATCTGTTGTTTCCGGTTTTCAGTAGGATTGGTTATGTAAAGCATAATATTTTTAACCTCAAAAGGCATTACTACCAATTACCAAGAGATATATATCATTACATCACGGTCTCATGTAGCTCCGGGTATATCTCATACATATAAAAATGCTTAAATTAGCATAAAACGTTTAGGAAATTACCTAATTATAAATCGGCACTAACAAGCAGAACTTTGCCATTAGCAAGAACACTGAAAGTGAATGCAACTTGAATTTTTACAATAAAGGGTCACATTTGCACACAAATCAGCCCTGTAGTAGTATATGCATGTGGCAACTCATCTGCCTAGAATAATTATTTACATTCAGATTTTGGAACAAAGATTCTCCTCTCGTTTACCTCATGAATCATGAATGATGTTCTTTACATAAAAAATTCCAAATCGTTTTGAGGAGACATTTACTGATGGGCTAGATTCAAGGAATGATGATGGTGAGTAAGATTATGACAATAGCCGTAATCAATATTACTAGTGCAAGGTGATCACTGATCACTTCAAGTATGCATACTATATATGCCTATGTGTAACACAGTTGAAGATGAGCATCGTCTAACAACGGTTAGGTCATCATCATCATATCATCAAATTATCAATATTACTTTTACCATTTCAATCACACAATACACCCACTTCACAATCATGTACATTACATGTGCCCCCAACCGATACATGCATACAACAATAATGTAATGGTATATTCCATCCATTTGTTCTTAAGAAACGTTTGTCAAATTGAGAATTGTGAGGATGAGATGAGCATCATCATCCTCATGCACATGCTTCATACAATCTCCAGATTTTAGTTGCATGCTTCATCAATTAGAGAGCTATTCAGTTTAACAAACTGTCTAACTCTAAATATTGCTTCCACACACCGGTAATTTAGCCTGACTGCTCAAAACATTCTATTATTATTATCATAAACATGACAATGAGCAAGTGTGTGTGTGTGTAATGCACATTTCATTTCACTAGATAACTGACCAACCTTTCCTTTTCATGCTATTAAAAGTGGGATACGATACGATTCAAGATGCAATATAGTTAAATAATGCAATAACAATTTTACAAAAGAGTTTTTGACTTTCTAAGCGACATCAACATTAATGCTGCAATTTCTATGTTGTGAGTGTTGATGTTGATGATGTTCTTTTCTTTAAAATGTTAATGTGAAATGGGCATTGAAAGTACTGTTAATGTAGCAAACAACAAAAAGGGGTGTAATGAATGTTGTTCAGTTGTTGTCTTCTCTTTTAGCATTAGTAAATAGAGTTCTTGTGCCACGTAATACTGCGCTTCTCCCTCAATTCTTATATACCATACGACATCGACATTCAAAATACAATGCAAAGTGAAAATGATTTTTTTTCTGCAAATTTGCATGCATGCGTGCCCAGAACCCAAGAAAGAACCACTTCAAAAAATAAAAATTACGACAGACACGAAGAACTGGTCGACGAAAGAAGAGTCACTTACACTTTCGCATATTTTGAAGACTGACAATGAGAGTGAGGTTTTGCCTCAATGGCGCTTGGCGTTATTAACTTTTGTGATGTGCTTGACGCTATATTAATGTCATGAGAATATATAGTCAGTCGCCCATGCAAATACAACATCAAACATGCTCATTTCATTTCAAACTATTACGAATGAGTCTGACCGCCGGTTGCTTCACCTCACGTTATCATCATCGCCTCATAACCATAATATGACAGTGTTTGTTTTTTATTGACATTCAATACGTCTTTTTTCCAAATCATGTCACACATTCATTTCATTCATTCATATGTTACGTGTGCAAATTTTTCCATAATACGTATATATGTACATATATATTCAGGTATAAATTTGTATATCTTTGATTAAAAAAAAACTTTACAACAGACAGACATCATGTAGACGAAATAGGCTTAAAAAAGGCATTGGTATTAGATTTCTCAGAATAGAGATGAATATCAATCGCAAATTGCATTTTACAGCATCGCCAAACCACAAAATCGAATTTTAAAATTGTTGCATAATATGTTCGTAATAATAACCCGTCATGTCATCCTGCCTGAATCATATCTCAAGTCGTTACTCAACCGTGGCTTACAGACAAATAAATCCTATAATTCCACATATCATCGAGTCATGTTATAAATCAAAAATGTTGAATGTAGCATCAAATCAAAGAGAGTAAACCAGTTCTGCAGTTTTGCACTGCTTTTCTTGTGCACTTTAATGTAAGTATGCTATAATGATAACAAATATCTGTCTGCTAGTTACATACTCATATGTAATTCGTACCTAGTCAATGAACTATGAACTGCAACACAGGACTGCACCCCTACTTCATTAATCGACATCCATAATATTTTTATATGCCCAAGAAAATGATGAGTAAGATCAACGATACAACAATGGTCATATAACATATATGTGTGTAGGTACGTGTGACAAAAAGTGAAAGGGCTGCTCTATTACTGACTCCGTAATACATTTTAAAGATACAACATAACATGGCAATAAAATAAAATGTTTTACTTTAGTTGCTCTCTTATTCAAATCGATGTGTTCTTGAATCCTAAGCTTATTTTTTTTTAACTCTGGTTAGCCAACTCGACCAAGAGTAACTTTTTGCGTTTCCCATATTTGTGAGCGTTATTAAGTGCCTACCATAATGCGACAGCACAACATCAATTCCCTGCAAGGGGAATCGTCTGTTTTATAGTAAAGCAAAATATTTGTGGTGAACCTTTTTAAAGTATGTACGTGTGTACTATTACATTAAAGTTACACGATATTAAAAGGGATGAAAAATTACGTATAACTATTTTATACTCTACGAAAATGGTAGCCAATGTAATGTACACAAAGCTCCCATTGTGCATTAAGTGCACTCTCATTTTTTATTGCAATTCGCCAACATACATACAAGATGTACATCAGTATATCTGTCGACTAATCTACGTAGTATCCACCTACAAACCTTTGGATTCCCTTCATTTTATACTCAAGCATAACCATTGCATTCATTATTTCTTCTACAAGTTGAAATAAAAAGTAGTCTTTAGCTCCGTCGATTGTTCTATTACTTTATTAGACTACGACTTTAGCGAAAAAGGGCTAAGGAGCCTGACGGTACAATGTACAACAACGGTACTGTGCGATATGGTATGCAGGTTATGTCAGTGCATATATTAATACGGTAAGCGTAAAAATATCTACAAAGGTGTGACACAATAGTCGTAATTGAAGTCATCACTTGTGACACATGGCAATAAAATGTGGGCTTGATCTCAACCACACATTTTACTGTGATCGCTGTTGATAGATAACTGATCAAAGTCGTCCTACTCCCAAAGGCGGAATTCGAGATATCATATCATATCATACCTAATCCGCCAACTAAAGAAAATGATTGAATAGAATTCGCTTGTATTGACCGCTATGAGCTAATCGTGCAGTTACGATTCGTTTAGACATTTATAGCCTGCTGGGTGCAATTATTTACAAGGTACAGTACACGGTACCATGGTAAAGGTAGGTAAAGGTAGAAGAAGTTCAGCCGTAGACGTCTATGGTCTATAGTAGTACCACACCTAAATTACGATGGAATTTGAAGCCGCATTCTACCATGTCCTGCTTGTCTTTTTGACTGGAACTTTAATCAATATTACGGTCTTTCATGCATTGATTGTCGAATCCATCTTGAGCATCATATGTATATCAGACAGTAAAACGGTATAAAACTTGACGCTAGAAACGACATGTCAATAGCATCGACATAGGTAATTATGAATGAAATTATGACACTGAAGAAAGACGATGGGATTAAATAAAACGTGATAAGCTTGAATGAGCATGAACAAGCATTTTAATAATGCATGAATATAAAATGAATGAATAAAATAATTTTCCCACACACACAACATTTGTGCACAATCAGCCATCATTCATAAACTACTATGCTGATTGCCTACAAATTTATGGTTATATACACATATGTATTTACATTTTGCATCTGTACTCGTGTCTTAAAGTCAAATTTAATACCTACACACGGCGACTCCACTTTTGACTCGGATAGACATCACCTCAATTTGAATACATGATATATATGGAAGGGGAAGGTGAAGCAATCAAAACGACAGCAAAAGCTCATTTTATCCTATTATTAGCCTGCTTTGTCTCATTATCCCCATTACTCAACACTCTACAAAGACAAATACGCTTTACATCTGTAATTTCATTGTGAAGCATGACAAAACCATGTCTCCCGTCCGTACTATGTATGTATATATGCATTATTGTTAATATGTAAATACAAACTGTATGAAAACATAGCATAGTTAAGTTAAAATTGAAAACAAGTCATGTCCTTTCAATGGGTAATAATAATTATTTTTCGTAAAAACGATGGGAAAACTTTATTGTGACATAGGCGCATTATATCTGTTGTCTGTACACTAATTTCAGTAAATGTATGCAACACTGCAGTTGAAAAATTATGATATGACTGCAACTCGCCAGTAAAAACATAGAGTAGAAATATAGATATAAAATCAAACGTCAGCTCAACATCAAATGTTGAGGACGCGTGCATACCCAACACGCATATTTTTGTATTCGTAACCCATATTTATGCATATTTCTGACCAATAATAATAACTAACAAATCCCAATAGCTAAGATAAGATAAATATGAATAGCATAAATTTTGAAAATTCTGGATCTAGCTGCTTTTACGCGTGGTTGTCGGTTGTGCTTCTGACTTTTTGATGCAAATGATATACACACACCTTTTTCAACGAAGGTTGGGTCCTCGAATCAAGCAATGAAATGAGGCAGTGAAGAGTAGCAGCATTAAGTTTATGCACAAGAATCCGGTTTGAAACCTGACGGGTTTTCAACCCCTTTTCAATTCAACAATCAACAATGGCAATGGGTCAGGCCAGGCTAGTGAGATGAGATAATACATCAGTATCTTATGCAAGGCCAAAATGCAGAACAAATGACCTTGGATCAATACCTGCTTTGAACTTTCTATTTCGTCTTTGTTCTTTGATTTGAAATTTTCTCTATTCCAAACGATACAGAATAATATAGCTTTTTGAATTATATTCTTTGGACTTGCACATCTCGTTGTACCTTGTGATACTTCCGTAATCTTAATAATCGTTAATAGAAGGGACAGCATGCCAAGTCACGTATTAAATGCAGTAATTATCTAACAAATTTAATGGGTCTTCTAATAGACGATGAAAGTAATAATTGATAAGAAGTTAGTTGCTAATGAGTGAGGAGTCGTTTTTAATACTCTGCTCACCTCAGAACAACGCCTAACTTCATGTTCAAATGTACAACACTCAATGAATATGAATTGCCGTAAATGGAAAGTCCTATAGTGTTACATAGCACGCGGGGGTGTGATTTAATCGAAATACAATAAACAGTTTAGAGAATATGCGTTATATCTTACAAAATCTACGTCCATTTATCATACAGCCTCAACAGCTCATCATCACCACCACCACCACCAGAGAAAGTGACTTGAGCCAACAATATATATTCTCAGTTCTCACAGAAGGACAGTCTCAAAGTGAAGACGGAATAGGAAATAATTTTCAAAGCCACTATTATCATTGTTGAATTTCTAAAAAATAAACGTACACACGGCACCCCTTTTCCTTGCTGTTGATAGTAATTATTGAGAAGAGTTGTCATCATCATCATCAAGAAAGTAGTTTTTTTTTCATTCATCATAGGAAATACTCTAGACTCTAGAGCAGAGCGTAAGAATAATATACATAGATAAAAAAACATGAATAGTGCTAATTTACAACGGTTTGCCCCTAATCCAACGACTGTCTCCTCTGCGGTGGAAAAATCTTGTCCACCATAATGCAAACCATACAATATTGTTATCAAAATATACCACATATTATGTATGATAGAATGATGATGATGAATGAACTGAACGTTTTGAATTGCGTTGCATACAAAGCACTTACATTGTTACATTTGCGTACTTAATCAATTTTATACACTCAATTTAAATAAAGGACACCGTCAAAGACCAAGAAAGAATGTTTTAAATTCAAGAAGCCATATCAGAGCCTTTAGAACAATAACGGAAATAGCGTGCTTCCTTTCAACATGTTTTATGAGTCATTATTGTACCACAGTAGAAAACACCCTATGCTTGATTTGACTTTTTTATACAACCATTTAAAAATTAGTGTTCACGCATTGTCATAAAAACTACATTATAACGAAAACTGATGAATTTTACGACAGCCTATAAAGCTTTTTAGCACTTTTATAGTGACAAACAATACTATATACTATTACTATAGTTCATTAATCAAATGATCAATAAATGAATTCATCATAAAAAAATACTTTCTTTCATTTTCATAAGAAAGATTGATCACATTTCGCATTATAGTATAGTACAACAAAACAAACATTTGAATTTGTATATAGCTAATTAGCTCAAGGAATCTCTTTATGGACGGAGGATTTTTCTGACTATTAACTGTAAACCTAGCTCAGGATGGGAATCCGGATTTAAAAAAAAATTGAGCAAGGACAACAAAAAATCATCACTTTTACTTTTGACTTTGCCCATAAAATTCAACTTATCCCATATAAAAGACAAGTAATCCCAAATTACTAATTTCTAATAATTTACTTCGTGGAAAAATCATTTTTTTGAGGGGGAATTAATAAAATATTTTGAGAAGTACACAGAAAAATACAAAATGTACAAGTATACCATTAACGTTTTTCCATAATGTACGTGTAGTTAACCAACCAAAACTTTAGTATTAGAACCTACAAATTCATAGCATCCAATTGAGCAGCCGAGCAGTCTACTCTTTCGACTTTGCATAGACTATATACATGTATATATATAGTAGTCTCCTTGAATGCTAATCCTAATACAAGCTAGTAAGTTTGCTGAAACCAAAATTACTTTCTGCACACAAGCAGCAAAAGTCATAGTATAATAAAACCACACATTCGCTAACTTGCAATGCATGAACAAAGATGTATGTTATATAGATCAGTATTGATGAATCAGAACAGATTCTACAAGCCCTTGAAAATATGAGTAGAATTGAAGAAGGGTGGGTTGCAGTTGCAGATGTAGAAAGTATATCATAAAATAAAGGAATGAGTGAATATTATAACTAGCCTTCGAAAACTAAAAAGCGATCTATAATTTAGAGTTTAAATCTCGATCAATTCCCTTTTTTGGTTATATGTATTCCTAATCTAGAGTAGTAGTGGTATACATGTAATTTTTCATTACCTTTCCAGTATACAAATTACAAGATGTCTCCTGCTGGAATTCATAGATTCATAATGCTTATAAAAAAGGTGAATATTGTATTACTTACACACAAATCCTGTCTAGAATATCCCAACTTTCCACTATCGTCCGAACCAAAGCTTTTTAGCAGAAATGTAGTTTCATAGCTCACTAGCACCTTTCGTAATTTTTTGCAAGCAATGTAATCCAGTTACTTATGCACATTGATATGCACACGTCAAATAAAACTAGGATAGCGTTGCATGCAACTCAGTTACAAATTGTAAAATCGAATATTAAAACAAAGTAAAAACTTTCAATTTCTAAAATATTTCTCCTATGAAATTGAAACGGAGAGATTGGGAGAAGACAACCTTGCCTTCACTTCCTAAGCACACTGAAAGCACCAATAAGTGAAACTCTCCACAAAACGCATTCACCACAGGACCTTGTAACTTATCCAGCATACCACTCTTAACAAGGCTGATGATACCTGAGAAAGAGACACATTCACCTTTAACAACAACCCAGGGTTTCCCAAAGCTATTTTCATTAGAATACGACAAAAATTTGAATCTTTTTGGGACCGACCACTGGTGCAGATACGGATTTACATATCTCACAAAAATCTATTTTCAGGATTTCACCTCGTCTTTCTGATTCTGACCACACATGCGTGTATGACGTGATTGCTTATTCACTTCAGTGCAGCACACGGTGCTAACAAAACAGGCCCTTAGCTAGACACATTGTGGAAATTTTTGTACAATGACAGTCAGTCAGTATAATACTATGACAAGCAGGGCTGGGTACAAAGCGAAATTCCCCAGAAAAATGCGTATAACATTATCTTTTGTACCTGCAGTCATACCTGTCTGATGCGAACTGTTACTGTTCGTCTGTACTGAGTTAGAGTATCTGAAATCACAACAACATCCTGAAGGTACAAATCAACAAAAACAGAGAGTCCATGCGCTGGTTGGTAGGTCTCTCTCTCTATTCTATATATTCTACAGGTAATAATATAGCATCAACATTTCTAAATCCATCAGTGACTTTAAGTACATATGCAAGGCACTACAACACAGCTTCTACATCATCATATATATAAGGACCTTCCACTCACTATAAGTAATGCATTAGTCATATGAATTCCCTTGCAAGATAAATGATTTTAAGTACATATTTTATTTCATCTGTATGTGTACATACATATACAACGCAAGCGAACGTATTTGCAGACTTCACTATTTCTTGAATACCGACTTGCGTGCATTAAGAAGAGCACTGATTGTGAATCTTAACTCCCAACGTTGTCAGCAGCAGCGTGGCATATATTTTGCCACCTCTTATAATATTACTCTATCATCCTCCACATTTCAAAGGGAGTCTTCCTTCTACCACCACAATATGCATGCGAAGCTTACACAGGTGAGTAAAGGGCTATCATATATTATTGCATTGTTACAGTCCTCAGCAGACACATACATCTCCCACACTTGCACTCCAAAAAATCATCATAAAGACGTGGTTGAAAAAAGTGTATACCTACCATGTATATGAAGAATTGTATGAAAGTTTTCATTTTTTTTTGCCCACAACAATGCAACATGTAACAACAATAGTATATGGCGGAGATTTACCTGCAAGCAAAGAAAATCGAATGTGCTCTCTTCCTTCAAGGAGCTGCACAGAGACACGCGCATTAACTATACGATGTAAAGTGAATGCAATGCAGTTCTTAAATCTTGTCCTGTATCGGTCCTGGTCTCGTTGATAGAAATATAAAGAAAGAGTAAGGATGACTAACGCATATACCTAAAAATCATTGGCTGGCATTCCTTTGATTCTCCTTCCAATTTGATTCAAGTGGTGTTTTTCACATTTGCATTTGCTCTATCTTCAATCTTTTTGTAGGTAATTTGAAGGAATAATATTTCAAAAAGTATTGCCCCTTATATGCATGCTCTCATACCTAAGCAAGAGATCGCTATATTGATATACATGCATATTATTCTCATTTATACATATATACCACACCAACTAAGCATTGAATGTGGTGTCGGGCAAGAATAAAGTAACAGAGTAATACACATATGTACATCTGCATTGGTCTGCCCAACACACATTTTATGAAATATGACTGCTTCTGCAATGCACTTGTGAGAAGTAAGTTTCTACAAATTTTAATGTTCATGTAAAAATGATACAACCATAATAATTATGCATCAAGTACGTGGGGACTTTAGTTCATCTATATATTATTATGTTTCTTCAAAGTTGCATTGCTTGCGCTCTCTCTTTTCATAGTAATGGCTGGCCTATTCAGCATACTGAACTATTGAAGTAAGGGCATACAGGTTAATGCTTCAACTCGTCTTATAAAATACCTTAACTACATGTTATAATTGAATTCAGTTATCAGTATAGACCAGGTATAAACGGACAACGGACAAAGATATTTAAATGGTGATATCCTTTTGACACATTCGTGTGCTCAGTTTGAAAGATGCAGTTTTCTCAGAGGACAAGCAATGTGAGATATAACGATCACAGACCACAGAAAAAAGTTCATAAAACATCACGGCACATGATACATCCATACACAGTTCATTGAATTGCAGAGAGCATGTATACATCTCCATATCTGATATTCGAAAATAATTCTATCCTTTCGTGATCATACGTATATGCCCAATGAAGACCTTGCAAGGTCATCAAACCCAAATTCTCCAGCTTTTTTTTGTACTTTGAATCATGATGCGTTGATACCTGGAATGCGGATATTTACTTGCTTGTAGTTTGCAGCCTACACTATTGTAGTTGTCATACACTTTTCAAAGACACTAGCCGCAAATGGCACAAACAAATACTTTCGAGCAAAATTTTAGTATTGGTAAGCTGTGCATTTTTTCAAATGTTTTCATCTAGGATGAAGTAAAAAAACATTCCACACATGACTCATTCAATGGCATTGCCAGAAAGAAAATGAAACACATTTTTAAAACACATCTCGTCAGATTTATACGAATGTCAATGCATTCAGATACCACTCATTCTTTTATTTCCTCACAGCTTAATATTATAGATTTATACCGACATATTTTATCCATTCATCACAGTGGATACATATTTGTACCATACATCACTTACTTTCATCATCGATTCACACAATAACGAAGCTAAACAAGTTAAGAAGGATAAGGAATGAAAGATCATGCGCCTACAAGTGCGAATTTACAACTAAATACAAAAGATGGTAAATAAGATTAGAGAAATATATAGAAGTAAAGAAACAGTCAAGTTTTATTTCGAAAAAGAAAGAACTGGCAATTTATTAATATTTCAGTTTTAAAGTCGACGTAGCGCACAATTACTTACTACTTGATATTACTTTTATACTCATACGCAATCAGAAAAATAGCATTCACGCAGTATCGCAAACAAATCTCTTTTCAGTCCAAACCGTCCACACCATCCTTATTCCAGCTTCTCGATTCCATCCACATTATCTCATCTGTAATCAAGGTACGCAATCAATCAATCATCACAATCTCACATTCATACATACATACATACATACATACACCCGTTTCGCATCATTAAAGTCACACACTCTCGAGCATTCAGAAAATAGACAGTCATTTATATCACAATATGTACTAGATTCAAACCAACAACTTGCAATACTAATATTGCTGAAAGTCTGGCTTTTTTTTGGAGCAATCACAAGTTCCCTTACATGGCTAACTAATTATTAAATATCACAGTCAAAAGTAAAATCAGTTCTATTCAGAAGCCAGCTCATGATTTGCTATCTGAGACATGGGAAGGACTAGATACAACATTAAAGACTCTGTAAAAATCGATGTCACAGTTTACAAAACAGGCTGAGCAGTAGTATAACATATATGTATTAATCGTCAATGGCGAACACTCTTCTCAGCATGCCAAACTGACAGCTGAACGACAAGCTTACCAACTAGCAGCAGCCGAAGTTTGATTCTTCAACTTTCGCAATTCTTTAGTAGCCCAAGTAGATAACATTTTGGTTTTTCCGGTTTTCGAACGTCTGCCCTGGGTTAGCAATTCGTTAATAACCTCATTATCTAAAAGTTGCAAAATCACGGCTCCGTAGCCAACCAAGAGATCACTGAAAAAATAGTATTGAAGTTAAAACCAATTGATTATTAACAAGCACAACAAACATTGGAAACGATGTATTTATTTTGGCAACTTTTTATTATTAAAAAGAAACTAAAGTATTCTTTACCCGATGAGACCTGCGCATGCCGCTATATTACCATCCGACTTTTCGGGATCCTTTGATATTTCACATAAAAACTGAACGATATGAGGTAAGTGTGGTTGAATCAGAGCCAAATCTGCATTGACAGGACCTCCAGGGAAACCTGCTGCGGGCCAATCACCACGAAGGCCTTGAACAATACCTGTGTAGGCTTCCAGTACTCCTTCTCGTAACTCACACAGATAATCGATCATCTCATAATCATTCTGTGAAACAATGACGGTTATACATAAAATAAAATAAAACTGCATTAGCGACCGAACAAAATAATTATAATAATTACATCAGTACTAATTTAAATGAATCCATGATGATGCTTAACAAGATTCAAACTTACCCTATCGACTTGCGCATTAGAAGCTTGTAACAATGTTTGCAAGACCACATCAAGGTACTTTTTGAATTCTGTTCCGATTGCTAAAGCTACATCTCCCAAGACAGATAGTATCTGTGGCTTTACTGAACGATGCACGTTGCTATTCTGCAGTGCAAACATAACCGATTAGATATACATTCAATTATTAATTAAATCATAAAAGGATTTTTTACACTAATAGCTTTAGGCTTTAAGACTTACTCCTAGGTTTTGTAGAAGAAGTGACATGATATCATCGCAAAATGGAACTGCTTTATTTCCTAAGGCTCGACAAATGTCACCGCTTACTCCAACTGCAGCTGAGCATACCTATTGACAAAAGCAAAAAAAAAATTAAGTAATATGCACATTAACCTATTTACTACAAAAAAAGAGTAATTGTACGAGAGTTCATACCGTATGTTCTGTCACGTTTTGTAGTCCTGCTAATAGGAAGGGTCTGAATGCATCCATGTATTTGATGAATCCTTCACCCATAACTTCAGTCAATGTGGATATTGCCATTAGAGCATCTTCCTGGACGCCACCAGATCTTCCTCCTGGTCCACTCAACATTTGTAGCAACGCTTCCATAACAGCATCAGATATGTTTGGTGCATCTTGAGGTGTGACTTTTCTAAGAACGCTTTGTAAGGTGGCGCAAAGAGAACTTTGCAACTCATTGTATTGAGTTCTGTCTGAGCCACTTGTTTGATCTCCAAGCATAAGAATTGTTCGTAATCGTTGTAGAATAATGAGGGTAGTATGCTGTACAGTTTCATAGCAATCACGGGGAGAGTTCTTGATCATTTCCATTAAAGCCTCATAGGCTGCAGGACGGAGATTAGCCTAAATATAAAGAAATAGTCATAATTACACAAGAAATAATAAAAAACTATGTCAGCGTTTTTAATATTGACAGGTTTATATTGAGCAATAATTTACCTGGTTCCCGTCAGGACGATCTGTTGTATTAAGAAGCTGATCGACAATAGGTCTAAAAAAGGTAGACAAACAATATGTATCTGGCTCCTTGTTATCATCATTACGTCCTTCAGATGCAGACTCGTATGCTGCTTCTGCTAAACTACTGAGAGCCCAGCAAGCATTTGCTGCAACTCGTGGTTCAGCAGACAATGCCGCAACTAAAGCTTCCAGCAACGGTGGGAGATGATTAGGATTGAGAGCAGCATCAGAAACAACTTCACAAATTCTTCCAAGTGCCCATGCTGTTGTATCACGAACAGCAACATTCTCATCTTTCATTAAACTGATCAATGTGGGCAATGCGTTTTCAGCTAACGGCTTCATAGTTGCTGGTTCCGGACCTAATGGAAAACAATAATATATTGTATAAACCTTTTTTGCATAGCATAGGTACTATTATTTCGTAAATTATTTTTAGGCCTCACATACCTTCCATAATACAGCCAAATGCCATAACTGCTGCTTCTCGGAACCTCCAATTTTCATGTTTAATATTCGTTTGAACGAATGGAATGACGTGTTGTATAACGTCTTCCTCACAACAATTTGCCATTAGCATTAGACAAACTCCAGCAGCCTTGCAAGGATTCCAGTCATCATCATCATCTTGAAGTTCCTGCTTGTTAAGTTCATTTATTAAACATAGTAGTTGATTTACTTTTTTCACAAGGTCACTAAAATTCATAAATTCATCACTACGCACCTGTTTCGTTAGAGTCTGAATTATAACAGGTACAAGGTACTGGAGGGCACCCTTTGCATAAAATCTAGATGTTCTTTGAGGAGGTCGTCCCAATTCTGCCGCTTCGCTGGCTTCAATTGCAAGATCAACTTCTTCATCACATACAGTTGACCAAAACTCGATACCTTGAAGTGAGACTTCATCTACATCTGACTTCATTGCCTCCATTGTGATGGCAAAAAGGGCTTGATTCATGTAGAATTCCATGTGTTGATAGTAAAGCGACATAATCTTAACTAAACACTGTAACGCCGCGACTTGAACCTGCGTATCTGGCACTTGAGTAGCCTCACAAACTACTTGCATGATAAAATGTCGCTCAGTCTGTGAAAACAAACCAATTTTTAAGATTATAAAATGAAACCTTGATTAAAGTACACTAAAATAACAGAAATGTTTATAATAACTAACCTCAGTATCGAAATTTGATCGTGTAAACTCCAACGAGTTTAGAAGGGCATTAGTTGCAGCCAAACGAACACGATTTGATGGTTCATCTCTTTTCATACCATGAACAATGGCTGTTAAAATAGGATTGCTTTGTCTAATCAAAACCTCTGGTTCCTGAGAATGTTGCAAAAAGTTACAATTACAAACAAAGCAAAGCCAAACTTAAAGTGTAAGAAAACTGAAAGATTATAAAAAAAAAACTTACAATATCAGCACAGATATAACCAATTGATTCCAATGACGCCTCTTTGAGTAACTCAGATGAAGGGTGAGCCCCAGCATGACCAGTAACATTACCAACCAACATGGGTATAACATCAACCCACTGATTATGAGGTAATTCTATTACAGCTATGTACGCCACGCATTGTGCTGCTGAGCTGGGTCTAGTTGTTTCGGTCCCTAATGCTGCTAAAACCTATAACCAATAATTAATACAAACATAATGAACAGGAAAACCAAAAAACTAGTCCCAATCAACCACACAATCAAGTAAAGACTTACATTCTTCTTAACGTATACTCTAATATCTTCTGGAAGTATCAACCATCTTTGTTGATGTTGAGCTTTAACATTTGGATCCTTCGAAGTTAACAAATTTTTCAGTTGCAGGCCAGAAGCCATACGAGCCACGGGACTGTGACCAGCATGAACAAGTACTTCTGATAAGCTTTTAATGTATTGTGGCTATAAAGAAACAAAAACAAACACAAATCACAAATACCAATCTTCTCCCTTATACCTTTTAACAATTTTAAATTACAAATGGCAAAAAACACTCACGAAATTGCTGTTTGCAGCTTCTTCCAAATATTGAAGGGCACTAGTAAGTTCATTTTGATCTGGATAAAAGAACAAAAAACAATTCAACATTTGACAATCCACTAATTGACCCGTCACCCATTATTGATCATGCTTTAACTCCATAAAACTTACCCGGTGATACAGTTTTTTCAAGGATCTGAACAAGCATAACGGCAGCCGAATCAGTTGAATTCATCTTGCCAGTTGTTTAAACTCCAGGAGAGTCCTATTCTATATAATATTTTCTGTTTCTTTCTAACCCTATTAAAAATATTCCAGTCACAGTAGTAAATGCAAAGACCTATCTCTACGACACTACTACCACTACCTATTATTTATTATAAAATTTTAGTTTACAATGTAGTAAATATGATAATATTATTATTGAACTACAAAATTTCAATTCCTTCAAGCACAGGAATATCCCTAAAATCTTAAATATTCACAAGTGACAACAAACCAGCTATTATTTACCCTAATAAAATGATTGTTGTCAAATGAGGAATTTTCATATTTTCATTTGTATCATTAAAATACATTTACAGTAGTTCCCCACCACTACAAAAACTGCTAAAAAAACACTTAAAAACACCTGAACTGTTTTCAACTCTCGTTCTTTTCTCACTTATTATTCCGTAGAGCAAATAAGTCACTGGTAAAAATGGAATGATAAATATCCTAAATTATTTAACAAGGGGATCAAGTATAAAGATAAATGCACTGTGATCGCTAAAGTACAAAAATCTCCTTTTTCTTATCCATATATATACCGTCCTTCCTGATGAATGGAATAGTATGAGACGTTGTGTGTGAGTTCAGTACAAATTTATTAGGAACAAGAAGAAAGGCAACCCAACAACCATCCCGAACGGTCTTCTGAACGAGCGAGCGAAGTTAAGAAACGAGGGAATTGGGATGAGATGAGAAAAACGATAGAATATATACCGAATACCGAACAACGTCAGTCATATAGTCAGTGTACTATTATAATTCTTCTTATGTATCTCCTTTTCTTCCGAAAAAACCTTAAAAAAGCCTTCTTGGTGGTATTGTATTATATGTTTAGTGTATATAATATTATTATGGTCTACTCCCATTAGCATTTCATACTTACTTATATATATATATGGGATTTTTCAGCGAGGTAGTATACATCGGCATTCGTATCATGAGTTTTGTGTTTGATGAACATGTACATAAGTTTTTTATGTATCTTGCTCTCTTCTTGCCTACAAGTTCTCGACATTTCGCTCGTTCATCGTTCGAAAACCAATGCATTTTCCATTCCATGTTTGTAGTCTGTAGTTTTATAGAGTCCCATAGTACGTTTTTTTCCTTGTTTTATATTAGACGGGACGGGATGTATTATGGAGTGACTAATATATAAAAGTGCAAGTGTCTTTTTTGCTCGTTGTTGGAGTGTGGATATGCCTTGTGTTGGTTGTTGCGAGCAGTGGCCTTGTTGAGAGCGAGGAGGAGAGCAACAACACTCTTGACTTTATCGTACCGAACCGGCTCCTCACCTCCAATTGGCTTTCATCTTTAGCTAACCCGCTATCCCTTGAACAACCTGTTTTCTATGACTAACTTCCAGCTTTCCCCATTCCAATAAGATTGGTATTTGGCAGCCAGCAAAAATGGAATGAATGAAAGAGAAAGTCAGTCTGTACTCAAGATATGTTTTATGCTTTAATGATGATAAAGAAAGAGTTGATATGCTTTGTTGTTGCTTTTAGTTTAGTGCTAACTTTCACTGATAAAAATTTCCAAACATATTATGGTAAATTTTTTGGTAAAGGCTTATGAACATTTGTTTTACAATTTGCCACAGCATAATTTTCGTTTTTTATTTGTGGCATGCTTTTTTACGAAAAAAAGTAATACTTTGCAGTTGAATATTCCATGATTTTGTACATTTTTTGATTGCCCCATGACTTCATCAAACCCCAATGCCATGAAATCATAGCCTGAAGCTTGACTGACTAAACGTACTCTGGATGAATGTACCTAATTTTTGTAGCTTATATTTTGGCATTGGCATTTATAGGTACACTTTAGTTCTTCTACGTAGCAGCATCAGACGTAATCCCTAAATACCTTGAAGCTTTCGCTTGTATTGTATACATGCATATTGCATACCTAAAAGAATTTTTATGGTGTCGATCGGGTAGTAACAGTCAGAGAGCTTCGCGAAAAGATAAAATGCTGAATGTTCATGTCCCTACGCCGCATAGTAGTGCTGGAAATAGCTTCATACCAACGTTTTCTCCATCTTCTGGATGATGAGTAACGAGAAGCTCCGTTGTAACATGGGGCTTTGAAAGAGAGCTTATACTTATATACATGGATAAAGTAGGATTTAGACATACCATATCATATCTCAGTATAGTCGCATATATCTTGTAATATGTATGCCTAAAACTTCTTGTAGCTAGACAGGCTCTCCTCTCTTTCATGGGACGAAACATCCAGCCAAATGTCTAGGATTAGGATGAAACTTACATATATATAAGCGAGCAACGAGAGAGAGATACAGAGATAAAACAACGAAATGAATCGAACATTCGGTCAGTCACCTCGCTATAAAAACGCTTACCTTCTTCTTTGTCCAGGAAAGCCAGACGACTGTTTGGCCAGAACACGCTTGCGTCCAGTTCCCAGAAAAGCTTTGGGCCTTTTCATGTTTTATGGATGTCTGTAACGCTTATTTCCAGGAGTGATAAATTTTCGAACAGGGAAAGTTTTTATGCTTATGCAGACACTATGGCACTATGTTCCAGTAGTTTTCTATTGATTGCTATGCCATGCCATCGTGCCTTATGTTTATGATAAGATTATCGTACATTATCTATTTGTTGCTTTTATATCTGAAAACATTACGCTCCGGTTTATTCTTTGTTTCCTACTTTACATATCATATACATAGGATCCAGTTTTAATAATGACGTACGAAGGTTATCTCTCAATTAATACAATATTATACTGTATTTCATAAATTTCGTGATATATAAATACCTAACAATCACTTAAATGCTAGTATGTTTCATCAGTATTAAAAATTTGTATTCTATATCTCACATCTAAAAATCTGCAAATAACAAAAAAACACGGGAACAAAGTTTGTTGAATTCTTACTCATGCGAAAGTGATCCATAATATTTCACTGTCGATCATTGTTTTTAAATACAATAATTTTATCCATCACTAATAATTATCATACATTAAATATTATGACAGTGAAGATCAAGTTTATAAAAGTGCTCTTTGTAAGAATTCACATTAGGAAAAATTTGTAGTTACAACACACTTAAGTACCATTAAACTAATGCATTTTATATATATGTACACGAATGATTAGATTACAATAAATTTACAACACATAATATTAAGCATACTTTTTTATGCTACTGTGTTAGCTACGACAGATCTAAATGGATCTAACACTGTGTCAGATTCGTAGAGAGAGAGAAAGAGTCTAACACGATCCAAATTAGTAGTTTGTTCTTAATTGGAGAAGAAAGGTGTTGTCAAGTCTCTCAAGTCCTTTTTATCCACCTCATCTTGAACTCGGTGTGAAGCAAAGGAAGAACTTTTTTTATATAACAATTTATAACGACGCACACTCCGTGTTATTTAGATTTGTCAATAATAACTTCATGCATATTAGTATAAGAATAATACAATTAATACCCACACATGTGTAAGGGTTATAATTAGCAATAAATATTATACTATTGCAGAGCTGGAATTTATTTTTTTACAAATACCAGTCGACTGTTATTAATCTAACAACACAATACTTTTCAACAACAAAAATTATGGATTATGCAATACACTCATAAACTTGTACTTGTAGTAGATATTATGCAAAGCTAAAACAATCTTGTCAAAGCACATTCAAATTTGTAAGAGACGGTTTCATGTAGTATAATATCAATATTTGTCACAGCCCAACCACATTCATAGAAAATATCCTATTTATGCTTTTATGATTATTACTACTATTTTAATTTACTGTTTTAATAATAATAATAATAAATGCAGTGATCCTGAGACTTCCAAATGCTAAAGTCTAATTTACGTATTATGTTCTCAGGTAGGCCAGTACTTGCACGTCCGCTTCATGGTGCTCTGCTGCTGCTGCAAACATAAACTTATCATTTGGAATCTTCGAGGTCCCGTTCTCGCATTTTAGTAACAGCCTCCTCAAGCCTACTGGAACGGGCTGAGCTTCTGGTTGTTCTACCCGATTCTCTTAAAGGTAGCATTGGTTCCTCTTTGGCCAATCTCTCCTTTTTCTTGACCATGAGTAGCTGACGTTCTGCAGCAGTAAGACCTTTATGGGAGTCTCCGCCCATCATATCCCGTTCTCTCATTCTCTCCCGTTTCTCTCTTCTTGTTTCCATTTTCTGCTGCGCCATTTCCTTTTCCAATTCACTACTCTCTAAATTTAAAAAAAAATTGACACAATTTAATGCTGAACCTAAATACAAAATACATAAAATTAAAATAATCCCAGTTTTATGTATTTTTACCTTTAAGAATCACTCTTTCTGCATTTTCACCTGGAGAGTCATCATCTGGCAAATCATCCGCATGATTGCCCATTAAAGATTTCAGACTTTCATCATCTGAATCTTCTTGCTGGCTATATTGAGAGGTGAGTGGAAGCCCCATAAGAGATGGAGGGGGTTGTTGAGCATGTTGTTGAGAGGATGACTGTGCTTTTGGTCTATGGGATGCGTTCAGGGCTTCAGCAAAGTCCTTTTTAGAAACTGATGGTATATTTAGTCCAGGTATATTGGCTAGTGATGCAGAAGAAGATTGTTGTTGGTTATTGGAAGATTTACTTCCCTGCGAACTCTTCTGTTTGCTGTTACTTGAAGAAGAACCGGAAAGACCATTAACCAGGGATCCTTGACCCAAGTTTCCAAAAGCAGGATTCGACATTCCTGTGCCAAACGGAAGGGTACCTAATCCCAACGGATTATACATCAGACCAGGATTAGGGAAAAGGAAAGGTAACGCGTTGGAGAGCATGTTCTGGGATGCTGCTGCTGCAGCGGCAGCAGCAGCTGAGGATTTTTTGTTTTTCTCATCTTGCTTATTCTTGGAAGAAGATTGGGTGGTTGGTGTTGACGCGTGGGACATTGCTGGCTGATGTGATGAGTCTTTGTTAGTATTTCCTGATGTATTTCCACTGTTCCCTTTCTCGCTACTGGAGCCAGGCATCCCGGGTAAATCACCTAACCCAAGCCCAGGTAAACCAAATCCAAAGAGGGGATTTGTCAACCCTAAATTACTAAGATTACCCAAGGATCCTAGATTTCCTAAAGAGCCCAAGTTTCCCAAAGACCCAAGTCCACCAAAAGGCATGAAAAGCGGATTCTTAGGGTCAAGTGAACCCAAAGGCAAATTTGCCAACAAGTTAGGATTTAAACCTGAAAGACCTGAAGGACAATAGGTTATCATCATTATTATTATTTAATCTTTCAATTGAATTGAATCTATCGATCCCAGCAGGGTAACTCTCAAGTAATATGAAATTTTTTTACCGTAAATACCTGGAATCGACGAAAATGCTCCGAGATTCGAATACGCATTAGCACTTGAAGTTGGTACAGTGTTCCCACTACTGGGGGCGGAGGTAACAGGTGGACTTGTTAAAAGTGGGGGTCTTCCAGGTCCCTTTTTCTTCTCACCAGACAAACGTCTTTGCAAATCATTTGGTAAATTGCCTTTCTCTCTAACCAGATCCGCCCATCGTGGATCCACATCATACATTGGATTCTCAAGAAGCCATTGGCCCAAATGTTTCAGTTGAGGTGCCTTTGGACCAGTAACCTTATGACATAAGACAAACAATTTAACTTACGAATATAGTAAAACACCTTCGGTGCTACAATAAAAACATCTCCAGTACCTTTTTCCCAGTAACACGATGGATCACAGATACATTTTCATCCCCATTCAACTTATTCCAATCTAAAAGTAAAGGATCAACCCTTGGTCGCCTTCTTCTTCGTCCATCAATAAAATCGGGACTTGGTGGCCTTTCAGGAGTCAAGTTTGCATGCTCTGCCAGCCATTTGTTGACTTTTGCATCTTGGGAAAATAGATCGAATTTAGGGACAGCAACTTCAGCTAACTTACTCAGGTCACATTTAGGCATTTCAGGTAAGTGAGAGGAGCTTTGCTGCTGAGAATTACCTACAATAATACACAGAGGTAAGAAAATGCATGTTTCAAATACACTGCAATAGGTGCAGTTTTTTTTTTTTAAAACAGAAAGCAATAAATATTCTTTTCTCTTACCTTTTCCGGTTGTACCCCTAGCCATTGATTCTTTCCTGCTATTAGAGGTATTTGTTGATCCTGATTGCGCCGCTAGGTTCGCACTTGCAGCAGCTAATCTAGTCAATTCTTTCAAGTCTGCTGTACCCGCATTTTTAAACAGTGACAGCGTTGCACTCAAAAGAGGGTTGTTCAGCAAATTCTGCGTCAAGTTATGATGGGCATCCTTAGCTGAAGCGGATGCTGAAGACGACGGCGTAGCAAATAAACTTGCGAGTGCAGAATTAACATTTTGCATATTCTGCATTTGGGTATTTGCACGCTTTTGAGAAGACGATGGGGAAGGAAACGAAGTGCTAGCAAGGTTGAGTCCACCACCTTGATGATGTTCTCTATCTCGATCCCTTTCTCTTTCTCTATGTTCTCTCTCGCGTTCTCGTTCTCGAGAGGAGGATGGAGACCGTAGATTTTGAGGCACTGAATGCTGCTGATTTTTAGGGGATGAGCTTGGTGGCGAAAAGATGCTTTGGTTTTGACCTTTAGCAGCAGATAAACCTAGTACAATTTCATCCAACTTTTTCCTCTTTTTATCTTTCCCTAATGCCAAAGGTTGTGTTTGCTCAGGGGGCTCGTTAGGTTCTCCAAGCTGAAATAATGAAAACAAAATCATATTATAAGTACATGAATATGAATATTATCCTCCAACAATTTGAAAATACAAAAAAAACAATGTTTGGTTACCTTTCGCTTTCTCAGTTTATCTAACATGTTCTCCAGCTTGGATTGTTTTTTACTGCCAAATGAAAGATCGAATTCTCTATCAGGACTAGAATGTTTTTCAAATGACATCTTTGAAGACTCTTTTGTACGTCTGCAGAATTCATACACAAATTTTTTAATTATACATACATTCTAGTACCTACAAAATTTTAACAACGGTTATTATTTTAGGTACTTACGATGGTCCAGACAAATCCATAGGTGCTGAGCTGATGCTTAGTTGGCTGGACATTGAGCCACGCTCACGATGATGCTCACGTTGTTGCTTTGAATGGTCAGGTGATGATGATGGTAGCGTCACTGGCGTCACTGTTACATTGTTTAATGCAGGGGAAGTAAGTGTCACAGGCGTGACCGTGACACTACTTAGTGATGACAACGCTGACATGGCGGCCGCCGCCACAGACGTAGTGGACGTCTTTACACTTAGATCCAAAGATGATGATTGGGATTGAGGTGGATAATTTGGAGATGAACGATGAGCTGGTGAGTTTGATCTCCGTGACTGATGAGTTGCTCTTAAAAGAGAAGGAGGTGGTGGAAGATGTTGATGAGCATGAGCGGGTGGTGGAGGTTGATATTTGCCTGACGATGTAAACTTTGATGACATTGGCGTTTTTGGTCGCTTATCAGGCTCACTCAAGTCCAACTCACCGTGCATTGCTGAAAGGGCTTGACTTAAGCTACTGGGAGTAGGAAGTCGTTCTTTCCGAAGAGCATTGCTTAAACTACTACGAGAACCAGAGCTTGATACAACGGGAGGGGGTGGTGGTGGTTGTGGTTGTTGTTGTTGTTGTGTCTGGCCCATCATCTTGGAATTATGAACATTATTGTTAAGTAAGGCTTGCAATTTAGCTCGTTCCGTTTCAACATCTATGGCTATACGTCTTCTCCTTCCTCTTCTTCCTCCGGTGCTCACGGGTGGTGGTGGTGGAACGTTTACAACCGGTGGAGGCGGAGGTATAACTGGAGGTGGTGCAGGTGTACTATTATTAGAACTATTAGTAGGCAAACTCATGATTAGATCCTCCGTAGGTGCCAAATCTGAGCATTCAGATTTTGGAGTTGGTGTTTCCCGAATTGGAGGTGCCGTAATTGGTGTTTCAGGTGTATTTTGACTGGGAAAGTCAAATATGTCGGATACTCCTGCCGAGCTATAGAATTTAGAAACTGGCCATTCATTCTTTTCAATAGCGTGGACAATATGCTCCAGCCTGATCTGAATTGCCCTATCCCTTGGCCATCTTATAGGATTCATTTGATTGAGTAAACTTCCAAGGGCTTCAATATTACTGCTGTCAGTGCCTAATGGCGAGTCAGCGTATATTGATTTTGGTTTCAAGGAGCTCATAAAATCTTCAGAGTTGACCGGAATCAATGGAGGAATTGGAGGAGGACCAGTAGGAGCTGCTGAAGAAACAGGGGGTGGTGGTGGTGGTGGTGGTATAGGTTCTGGCATAGAAAATTTCTGTTGCCCTTTTACCTGCACTTCTACCCTGTTCATTTTTTCTGCTGGAAGTTTGATTGTAATTTTTAGTTCATCCTTAATCTCAACCTGAACCTCATTCATTTCTGGTTCTTCCATTTTGTCTTTCTCCTTAGAATCATCTACTATTTCAATCGGTTTGTTATTCTTTTCAGGTTCCAAATCGGGCTTTTTATCAGCATTTTTAACATCTGCAGAGCTCAAATCTTCTGGTATATCAGCCTTTTCTGTCTTATCGATGGGTTTCAAAGTTTCTGAATCGATTGTACTTTGCTTGTCTTCTTTCTTCAAATTAATTTCACATTTGTCATCATCCTCTTTCTTTGGTTGATCGACGACAGATGATGGGATGGATTCTTCATCTTTCTTAGTAGTTTCATCTTCGGTCTCCATCGGCTCTTGTTTAATTTTGACTTCAGAAATTTCTTTTTCATCTACTTGCATGGGCTCAACATTCTTTTCTTTTTCACTGAGACTGATTTCATCGGGTAATGCGTCTTTAGACTTGGAAAGATCTTCTACATCCTTAACTTCAGTTGAAGCTTCGTTTGTTGACGGATCACTGGGTGTGCTTTCTGTTTTTGAAAGTAGTTCTGCTGCTGCTACATCTTTTTCTTTCTGTTCTTCTGCTTCCTTCAATTTCCTTGCGTCTTCTCGTTCTTTTTTGATGTCTTGTATTTCAATGTCAACCATGTCTGGTTTTAACCGCTTTGCAGGAGGAGGCTCAACTTCACGCTTAATTGCAGCTTCTAACTGTTGTTGCTTGTAGGCTGCTTTTTCCTTTGGATCTACCAACGGTTCTCCAGCAATATGACGACGAAGAATTTCTCGAAAGGATAGTTCTGGGTCATTTAGATAAAACAAATCCGTCCTTCCTAGCCCATGTCTATACAACCAGTCAAAAATAATAATTGCATTGATTTCGGTTTTCCTTTCATGACTATGGATCCGTTGTTGTATGAATTCAATTTACCTTGCAGCTCCGTATAAAAGATCTTTATCATGCTTTCCAGGAATCCACCATTCTGGCATATCTAAGGATGCTAGACATAGTCTTAACCTTTCATCTAGCTTTTCATTTTGAAGTATTTCCTCTCGTACTTTGCTTAATAAGTCTATCCTTTCTAAAGTTCGTTTTGCACGCTCTTCTGGCAATGGATCAACTGGTACTTGGATCAGATCTATAATATTGAGAAATTAATTATTCACAACACATTATTACACTCGATTTCACAAGTGCTTTTAATACAACGCTTACTAATAAAATATTACACAGTACAGGACTTACCAAATTCTGTAACCCGAAGTAATCATGCAAACAAAAAAGATCAAAAAAGTATAATTAGTTAATAATAATAAATCAGCGAGAGTGCCAATATAAACACGAAGAATACAAAGTAGTTTCATTACCATTACCTTCTTCTTCGGAAAGCTTCTTTCCACAAACCCGCTTGCACATTGCGTAGAATGCACGGAAGTATTCAGTTAAAGTGTCATCAAACTTTTTGTCCAACCTTGATATAACACGGAACTTATTCCAATCATATTTTCCAGGACCGATCCTAAAGAATAAAATAATTTGATAAATTAAAACATCAACAAAAGTCATTTAAGTTGTCATCCTGTAAAAATAAGACTATTATTAAGCTGTTAAAATGTGAAAATGTAGTACCTTTGCACTCCAAATGTTGAAATTGTTTTGCAGAAATCACTTTCTTCCTTCTTTGACCATCGTCTTTGCAGCATTTCTAGTTTCTGCATTTCCCTCTCACGCACAATTTGTTCAATCTTTTCCTTTCGTTCCAATCTCTGTTTAAATAGAAATATCAGAATACAGTAATAATGTTAGAGTAAGTATCATCAAATTTTTTCATGGCTTCTACACTCCGTTTTTAAATTATTATAAGAATAAACTGTTTATTTACTTGTATGAATACCTTAGCCTTTTGTGCGTTTTTGATTTCCTCCTTTTTGAAGTTACGTTGAAAGGACGTGATTAGCTTCCTCAATCGATTGTTCAAGTCAGAGACTGTAGGAAATTCTAGCTTAGTGTTGACCGACTGTGGTTCTTGTTGATTTTCACACCCCTGCATTACACCTTCTTCCATCTTAACTACTGGTTCTTCGCCAATAATACTTGATTGAGGTTGTTGATTAAGGGATGCTTCAAGTATATTCGTTGTAGATGGAATGACATTTCCTTCAGTACTAGATTTTGGCTCCTCAGATTCGACAATGGTTTCTGTTTCATCAGGAGTTTTATTTTCACTGGGCTGTAAAATTTCTTTGAGTTTAGAATTTTCAACTTCGGGTTCTTTTGCTACGCTATCATCGGTAGATACTTCCTTGGCATCAAGTTGAGGTGTAACCTTATTATCTTCTGATGACTCCTCTGTGTCTTTTTCATTTGTTTTTACAAGAGCGAGTTCATCACTTTTGTCAAGTGAAAGTGAATCACTAGTTGAAGTTTCAGTTGGAATATCTTTAGAAGAAGTTTCATCTGAAATTTCCTTGCTTGATGATGCTGCCTCAACTTCACTGCTTTGGTCATCTTGTTTATTTTCTAAAACTTCGGTTGGATCTACTTCCATTTTCTCTTCCACATCTTCCTTAAGTGGTTCTTCTTTGTTTGTAACAGCATTTTCTGTTGTTGAAGACTCATCAGTTTTGTTGGGCATTGCTGTTTCATCACCTTCGACGAGTTGTGTTTCATCGCTTTTGATAATGCCCTCTTCGTCTTTGACATCAAGTTTATCTTCGTTGGACAGATTTTCGGTGGCAGATATTTCTTCGCTTTTAATCTCATCACCAAAAATCTCCACTTTCTTTTCCTCTTCTTGTTTTTCGTTGCTGTTACTTGATTCGTCAAGTTTTACAAGGTTTAGGTTCGCAGCCTTTGCATTCTTTGCGTTTTTTCCTTTCTTTCTTCCTCTTCTTTCTTTCTTAGGTTTTGCTGCTTCTAAATTGCTGTTTTCTTCGTCTTCTTCATCCCCACCAACAACTTTATCGAGCTCTTCTTCATTTCTGTAAAAAATATATTAGTAAGTTAAGAGTCTTAAAATTTTAGTCGTAAACAAGAAAGTATTTGTAAGAGATTTAATTTAACATTTAAACACTTACACTTCTGCCGATATTTCAGCTAAAACTGCAGATCCATCGGGAGGGCCACATTTGCTTAGGAAACATAGGCTAGGATCTAATCTCATCATGTTATAACGTTCATAACCATGCTTAAAGGTTCCTATGAGAAGAGACGAATCAGCGTCTCGGTCCCACCACTCTAATGGACCTCCGTCTATGACCAAGTTACTTGGACATATGTGGCATTCACTATAGAAAAGCACAAAGCACAAGATTCTCAATATTGTAGTTAGTTTATCATAATAATAAACCAAATAAGCTTATAACAAATTTTAAATAAACTTTTTACTCACTTAGAAGGTGCACCTTCCATAATTTTATCTGCATATGGCCCAATGATTTCAGATTTGATGTAATAAAGCATCCTGATTCTCAAGAGAACCCTTTAAATGAGAAAAATAATTTAGAGGTAAATACAATAAGGCTTTGAAGTATAAGCTCATTAGTATTTAATGACTACTAAACGTACTTATTAGAATGCTTCATTAAATGCTTTTTATAATTGCCGTCTAAATGAATTTCAGCGTCAAACTTTTCTTCCTTCACCCAATCATCATTTTCAGGGACCTCGCCAGCTTTCTCAGCACGTTCTTTCTTTTTACTTTTTCGACCACCACGAGATACTGGGCTAGCCAATCCTTTACACGTAATTAAAAAAATAATAATTAATAAGATTTACGCATAAAGTTTAGTGTCACATTAATCAAATAATATGGTACTTGCCTGAATGTTTTCTACTAAGACTGCTTTCATTTACTCTAGGGTTAATGAGATCAGATACAAAACTCTTGACCTTCTCATCTCCACGAAAGTTGTTCACACAATGGAGGAGCTGTAAAAGATTAAAATGGTCATACATACATGTCTAAACACTTCCACGATTGTATGATTCCATTTTTAAATGATAGTTTTAAAACAGTACTGTAAAATCATTTCAATATTCACTTACAATAACTCTGGCGCAATCTTCAACATTATTTACCGTCCAGCCTTTACGAAATTGACCCTGAGCAAGGATTTCTGCCCACCGACTCCAACTACAAAAAAAAAACATGCAAAAAATTATTATATGTTTCTTCCATTTCAAAATTATACAACAGTTTACTGAATGGAAAATCGCTTCAGTATGCATAAGAGAAATTTTTCAACTCATTGTGAAGAATAAAAAATCCTTCAGTCGGTATTAGCATGGCAAATCATCATTTTTTTTGTTAGTTTTAGTTAATGTTATACAATAAAGCTTAAATGTAAGGAGAAACGTACCCAAAAGTGAGAAGACCCTTTTCGATTTTGTAGCATTCACTTCGAGTCCATTTCCCATAGTCAACAACACCATCATCGCAGTGAAAGTCATCGTCAACATTACTGCGTCGGCCGCGTCGTCCGGCTTTACCACTTCGTGTTCTTCTTCCAGCTATAAAAAAATAATTTGGTTATTATTATTATTAGTAATCCATCATAAAATTAAACACAATATGTTTAATTTAGCAACTTAAACATACCTCCGCGGGTCCTGTCACCGACGTTTCCTTCTTCATCGGAATCGGTAGATGATTCAAGGTCAGAAATATCCATCAACCCTTCATCATGCCCATAACGTTTTATTTGTGTACGTCTTCTTGGTTCATGAATAACCAGCTCATTCTTTAATTGAAAAAGTTTTATTTACGTTAATTATTGTTAGTTATTCTAATGCCATTACAAACTTCATTAAGAGTGGCATATGATTAAATAATTATGATTCCACGCTACTAAATCTACCTTTTCTCCCAACTCGTCAACATCAATTTCTGCTTTTCTGGCCCATTTCTTCCAGAAATCTGGATCGTCAATATCAATATCATCTCTTGCACCAGTAGACGTAAAACTAGCTTTGGAGAAAGTTGAGCCTTTCTCTCCCTGCTCCAAAGTGATGACCTGTGTTCGTCTTTGAAGGATGCAGTCAATGTCTTCCTCACAGAAATTATCGCCAGCTTTATCATCGTCCATCAAAGATCCATATGCCCCACGTTTAAGTAAGTCTTCAACTTCTTTTTTGGATAGCGTTTTGTTCGCAGTCGTATCCACACAATTTGCTTTTTGGCTTGTATTCATGGATTGCAAAACAGCTTTGTCCAGGCCTAGCTTTAGTGAAGCTCTGTCAAACATTTCCCTTTCATATGTGTTGCGACAAACCAGCCTGTATATTTTCACCATTTTGGATTGCCCAATTCGATGACATCTTGCTTGTGCCTATTATGTGAAGATATAAATAGCACACCTTATTATATGATGAATCTCGGTCTAATTATCAAATATAATATAATTTATGATATATGCATTACCTGCAAATCGTTTTGAGGATTCCAGTCGGAATCGTAGATAATTACAGTGTCAGCTGCAGTCAGATTAATACCCAGTCCTCCAGCTTTTGTACAGAGTAAAAATACAAATCTGTCAGAATCTGGTTTACTAAATCTATCAATTGCAGCCTGTCGAATAGGACCACGAATACGACCATCAAGTCTTTCGTAAGGATATTTTTTATAAATGAGGTAATCTTCGAGGATGTCCAAACATCGAACCATTTGACTAAATACAAGTACTCGATGCCCATTTGCTTTTAGTTTTGGTAGTAGCTTGTCAATAAGAACCATTTTTCCGGAGGACGACACGAGAGCTTTATAATACAGGTCAGGGTCACTATCAGAAACTTCGTTTACAACACGGTAGTCTAATTGAATCTGTTCCTCAGCACCTTTAATTTTTTTAAAAAATTAGACGATTAAGATTATAAATTATTAATTTATACGTTTAATATGAAATGGCTACAAAAAACTACAAAATTTGAACATTGAACTTACCATTTAAAAGATAGGGATGTATACAACATTTCCTTAATTCCATCATTGTATTCATTAAATTAGGTATGTTTGCAGAATTGGTCCCTTTGCTCAAAAATGAAAAATTCTTTTCTAGAATGGCTCTATAGTACTTTTTCTGCATGTTCGTCAACTCCACCTCTATAATTGTTTCTTCCTTCGGAGCAATGGATTTTTCTACATCCTCCTTAAGTCTTCTCAGCATCATGGGTTTTAAAAGTAATTGTAGTTTTTGGACTTGACTTTCTGATTTTAAATCTCCAAAGTCTTTAGAAAAGTTTTCATCCGAGCTAAACTGGGCAGGTTCAAGGAAATTCAGGAGTGAAAAGAGTTCATTCACATTGTTTTGAAGGGGTGTACCACTAAGCAATACACGGTGTTCTAGATTCAGCATTCTTAGCCCTTCAAGCAACTT